>CM056598.1:11778845-11926620 GCA_029721355.1 Tegillarca granosa
TGAAAAATATAAAAAATATATTATACAAATGTACAATAATCAAATTTACATGATTTACATAATCACTTCCTTGTTAACCCTGTTCCAAGAACAAGAGGTTCTTCTTGGCTTCGGGATAAACAAACTTGCTCTAATTGTGATTAGCTGGAAAATTGCTGATGCAGTGTTAAACAACATTACAACCAATCAACCAACCTCTGTTAACTAGATTAAAGCACTTCCACCATTTCAATGCATAAACAATGTTACCTCCTTGTTTGAGAACAAATAAGATTTTAATTTAATGTCAATTATAAGCTGCAATTTGCTTTTAGGCAGATTGTATTTCTATGGCTAAGTGGCCATAGCACTGGAGTACAGACCACAGTCCCTATCACAATCTAGGTAGTTTCTCATTAGGAACAAATTCTAGCACAACAAAGTTTGTAATTTTGCTAGCCAAATGTTAGTGGTTTAATTTTGTCAGGTACTGGTACTCTGGTTTATTGTACGATTCCAGTACCAATGCTTCTATATAAAATTAATGACATAATGTTAACTGAGTGTAAAACACCAATCTACCCACCCTACAAATTCCCTCTATACAAGCTGACTGTAGATTGCTATGACAGTGCTGGTTTTTGTCACAAGGATTTTGCACTTTTGATCACCTAGATACCCTTTTATAAATCAGCTGATTACAGTAGGTTAAGTTTATCTTGACATACAACAGTTTTTAGATGAAACATTCTACGAGTCCTTTATAAACATAGATATTTTTTAATCAAATATTTAAAGAATATTCTAAACCTGAAATATAACAATAAACCTGCTCAACATTTCCGCATAAAATTAAAGTCATAAATAAACACACATCAGAGAATATATAAGAATTTTTTTTTTTAAAAAAGTGTTAATCTAGCAACCCCAAATTGAAATACTGATTTTTAGAGAGGTTTTCAACTATTAGAACTAATGTTCAAGTTGTTCTGACTACGGATCAATTAAGTGTGATCTGAGAAATATTTTAAGAGGTTTCCGACTATTCATCGATTAGGTGGATCTGAGGTTAAACCGAGAACCAAGATAAAAATTGGCTACTTAAGTATATATAGATTTAAGTATTTTGATATTGATTAAACACCATTCAAACATGACTTTATCGAATTGTTTTCTAGATGTGTAAAAACATCAAGAGTCATTTTTTGGTATCTAACATTAAAACATGGCTTATCTCTGTGTTATGATCAATATTTAGTAAGATAAAAATCGAAAGAAATTTATGACAGGTACAAGAAGTTAAAAACTATCTCACCTGTTTAAAATCATGTTACCTGTTCTATTGTAGCGGACCCGGTTTGATAGGTAGCTGGGTAGCTCAGTTGGTAGAGTGTCCCACAAGAATTGGAATGGCCCTGAGTTTGAGTCCCAGTTTGGCCGTAGTTCAGACCCTGGGAAGTGGCAGACCAATCAGTTGGTCCCAGGGTGAAACCTGGTTATTTTGGATTCCAAGTAGTTGAATCGAAAAAAAGGAAGGGAGAATGAAGCAGACGGTAGTGTCGGGCGGTGGGCTTGATAGGTAGCGGGGTAGCTCAGTCAGTATAGCATCCAGCTAGTGTTGGGAAGGTCCTGGGTTTGAGTTCCTGTTTGACCTGCATTTTTCCCTTTCCTGTTACACTATATTGAAGCAAAGTGAATGTCAATTTTTTTTTTATTTAACTGTTATCAAATACACAAAACAGTAAAATGCATGTGTACCATGAGTGGTGAAGGAAAATATCAAGAGATTAAAATGCATTTCATTTTTTTAAAAATACATAGTCACTTTTAACTTTCAGTACTTCCTGTATCTAAAGTATCAATTAATATCTTTAAATGTAATACAGAAATATAGCATTTTTTGTAACAACCAAGGTATTCAAAATGCATCAAAATACATCACTGATATAAAAAACAAAAGAAACAGAAAAAAAGACCACTCATTATAAGAATTTTTACTTTAGAAAGAAAATGGAATTACAGTATATGGTGGTGTTTAAGTAGATAGGTAAAGTTAGCTAATAGTAGCCAGGTACTTGTGGGAGTAAGCTAGAAGTAGCCAGTTACTTGTGGGAGAAAAGTTAGCTACTAGTAGCCAGTTACTTGTGGGTGAAAAGTTAACTACCAGTAGCCTGTTACTTGTGGGTGAAAAATTAGCTACTAGTAGCCAATTTCTATTGGGTGAAAGTTAGCTACTAATAGCCAGTTACTTGTAGGTGAAATGTTAGCTACTAATAGCCAGTTATTTGTGAAAAGTTAGCTACTTGTGGCAAGTTACTTGTGGGAGAAATGTTTGCTACTAGTGGCAAGTTGCTTGTGTGAGAAAGGTTAGCTACTAGTTGTTGCTAGTAGTGAATTTAACCTCTCTGGTTTAAGTAGTCTTGTAGGCCCACTTTGGTAAGCTAAAAGAGCTTTCAAAAAACCTGGGTTTGTTTTACTCTGAGGAGATGTGCGTACCAAAAAGACTTATTAGATATACTTATCAACTTATCATACTTATCAACAATTATCAAAATTTAAAAAAAAAATCCAATCCAGTGCAGAACACAAGTTATTTCACTTATATGAAAATGTTTATCCTTAATGTCATATACCCTAATGGTCACACAGCAAAATGATATACACATTACCATAAGTCGTTTAGCGAAATAATTTACCCTCACAAACATGCAGCAAGATGATTTACTGGTTCTCCTAGAGTCATGCAACAAATTGGTATACCCTTATGTTTATGCATGGAAATGACATACTTTAATCATCACACTGAAAGATAATATACTTTTTTGGTCACATAACAAAATTATATACCTAAATCATGGTGCAGCAAAATGACATTACATACCCAATTTGTCATGCAATGCCCATTTGGTCATGCAACAAAACGATATGCCCATTGGTCATGCAACAAAATGATATACCCATTTGGTCATGCAACAAAATGATATACCCATTTGGTCATTCAGCAAAGATACACATTTAGGGGTATAGTAAAATTAGATAACATATACCCTTATAGTCATACAACAAAATAATAAGTCCTATTGGTCATGCAGTAAAATGATAAACTCTAAGGTAATGAATAGTGTGGCCTTATGTACACATACGTACGAAGAGGATTAAGTAAGTAAGTAATGAACTAGTAAGATGAGATGGTAAAATACAAAAGTTAGACTGGAAGGTAAAGACAAGATGGTAGATCAGGATGTAAATGTGTGAGATAGTTTCTGGTATTCCAATAGTACATGTACTATAGCGGAACCACTGGAATTAAGTGTCCTCACAGAGCTTTGTTTGTGTGTGTGTGTGTGTTTGTCTTTTCTTGTGTTGTTTGTCTATATCTTTTGTAACATTTATTTTATCATGTTCCTGGAAACACTGGTTATTGTCAAGAACAAGATTTCCAGTAACAAACTACAATTAATTGAGATACTAAAGTGGTATTACCAGTACAAAGTGTTACACTGAGACAAGTCAATCAGCCTATTTTGATACAATCACAATGGTTGTCAAAACTTCCATGGGAAAGCATGGTAAAAATTTGGATCTGAACATTAAACCGAATGCATTATTCAATGCTGACAACACTAGAGATCTCATCTCCCATTGATACAAGTTGTTCATTGAATCAAATAATAAAAATCTATAAAAATTATTCTTAAATGTCTAAATATAAACAAAGTTTGATTTGGCTTGTTGTATTTCATTAAGACAAGCTAAAAAAAGATACAAGTTGTATAAATTATTACACCTGATCATGGTAAGCTTATTACAAAATCCAACCAAAACATAAATATCCCTACCTTAACCAAACCTGCATAGTCTAAAAAGAAATATGTCCATACTATGTTTCCTAAAACATATTCAGTCCAAATTAAACTTCAATAATGAAATAATTATAGTAAAAATAAATACCATGTTATAAAAATAATTATGTAAATACTTAAAAACAATCTAATATACTGAACTCACCAAAGTTTTTCCTACTTGAACTATTGTCACCTCCATTAGAATTTTATTTCAATATTTCAATGGTTTTATCCCTATAAGTGACTTTTATATATTTCCTTCATCATAAAATAATTATGAAAAATCTAACAAAAACCGTTTATAATTCCTTAATAAACAACATCAAAACACCTCAAGTGTCCAAGCATTTCCGTTTCAATAAGTGACAATAATTTTAGTATTTACTTTACATACAAGAACCCAGCTAGAAAGGTGTATATGGTTGCTAATACTTAAGCCAGGATTAACTATAACAGTCACAGACATACAGGAGAGCAAGGACATTGTCATAAAATCATACTGCCCTTTATATTATATATATAGGCCTGTTTTATCCAATAAAGTCCTGTAAAATTTTCTTTACATACAGAAAAACAAACCACTTTCAAACCTCTTTCAGTAGTAAATATATAATAGCATATATATATTTATATATACCGGTATATATATATATATATTACAAATGTGTATATATTGCTATATAGAGCAAGATCACCCACCCTATGAATTTAAAATTTTAAAAAAATTCCAACATTATAAGTTATTAGATATTCATTTATATATTTTACATGTACGGACATATGTGCATGAACACCTTTACTTTAAATAATTACATTTTACCTGTCAATTGTTCTTGATTTAAAACTTAACATAATGTATCAATTATTGGAAAGGACTTATTTATTGGAATCACCATTAGGGTTAAAATGGCTAATTGCTTGATTGTAATATTGACTGTGTTACCTTAGTCGTTTGTTTCTAGGAGATTAGATTAAAGATTAACTGTTAAAGCATTCCAATGACATTGATCTCAGTGGAAAGAAAATCTTGTAATTTAATTGTATAATATATATATTTTTTTAAATGTTGATTTATTTTGGTAGCTTTCCCTTAGGTATCCCCCACCCATAAAAATCCTATATAAAATGTTATTTGGAAAAAAAAAATATAAACAGAAATGTTCAAAAAGCTAGAATCTGTAGAAAATATAAATAAAATCAACAATATTAAAATTTTCATTATGAAAACAACTAACTATAACTACAATGTTTTATTGTTTTGTTTTCCTTTTAAAATTTCAATTTAAAATCACAAATTTTATTCCTTTTTTATATAAAACTGGATAGATTTCAAAACTGATAAACTATCCCAGTTTGAAAGTATACATGACAGAGAAGTTTACTTTTATTAGTATATTCATAAAACTACAGGTAAACATTTACACCTGATTTTTGTTTACTGTTGCTATTGACACTTAACCATGACAGTTTGACCAGTACAGGACAGACATAAAGTGTGGATCATTGTGTACATCTATAGATAATTCCTATAAACTAGAAGTGTCTCTAGAATTTAGTATTTTAAATCTCATTTTTATGGACATAACTGATAATTTAAAGACCAGATTTTACACTCATTTATAAATGTTTAGGAAATTTGTATCAACAATCTTTAAGGTGGTTCTACACTAAATGATTTTAAACAACTCTTGAAAAAAAATTTTCAACCCAAATGTCAAATCTATACTGTTCGAGTTTTCCTCTGCGACACTCAGCTTCAGAGAGTATTTGTAGAGCATGTTAAAGGGAAAGAACCAGTATAATCAGAGCTTGATTATTTGTAATTATATGACTTTTTAATCCCCAACCTGATGCTTAGAAATATAGTTATTTGAATAGCTGTAAAAAAGAAGAAAAAATGTAATTTTAATTCAACAAAATCACAAGTCTTTCTTGTCACCTTCTATTATTTTTCAAATGCATAGGAGATGCATACATTTGAAGTGTAAGGTCTTTTGGCTAACTTAAAGGTTTAACATGAGTGCCAAGGCTTTCCACTTTGACCGTTTTAACAGCTTTTCATGCTCAAAGAATTCATTTCTTCAATGCCCAGCAATGACCACTAATGAAAATTTTGCATGATCTTTATAAACACTTTTTACAAGGTTTTTCAATTGATGATAATAAAGTAATAATTGTGAGTACCATGGTAATGAACAAAGATCAAGACCAAATTTCATGCATAATTTCTAAATACATTCAGAATTAAATTTCTGAATCTTTCATTTTAAATCTTATGGTACCCTGAATGAAATTCAAATCAAAGTAAATGATACTAATTATTCAAAATGATTTATAAGGAAGGGGGTCTGTCAATTTTTTTCAACAGATCAATTATAAAGCATAATGTCTGATTTGACCTGAAAAAATAGGACACAACATATTTTATAAAAATGACTAAAATGCCATTCAAAATTTCAGGAGTGTTTATGAAAATTTTTATAAAAAATTCTTGTAGGTGGAGCAATGACATTAAATGATATTCAATATTTCATTACATTTATTTTTTATAAAAACACCTTTATTCTTTTTTTATTATAAGGTTAAAGGTTCAAATTAGCTGAGGTGATTTTTAACAAGTATTTGATTATATTTTATATAAACATGCAGTTACCAGTAAATTATGTTTTGACCAGAAATGTAAAGATCACATATTATTAGTAAATAAGTTTGTTGGGCTACAAGTAAACAAAAACATTTATTGTTGATGTAGATATTCAGTAATAAGAAACAGACTGTACATTTGTTCTAAACTGAACAACTTCAGGTCTGATGGCTGTGTTATGATCAGACAGGTATTTAACTTAAGTAAATTTATTTTATACACAATATTCACTATTAATTGTAATAAAATATCTCTGTTTAGAAGGCTTTTAATTTAGCAATTTTAAAATCAGTTTTGTACCAGTTTAGAACAATTTCAGTTAACCCATTGTTCAATATAGAAATGGTATCAGTTAAGCTATGGTTTATTTAAGAGGGTTTTAGTTCAATCAGGATAAGGTGTACAGACAGGGTTTTCATTTAGCCATGGTTTAGTAAAAATAGAGTTTCCATTTAGACATGGTAAGGTTTTTATATCAGTTTTTAGTGTAGCTAAGGCTCAGTTTAGGCAGGGATTCAGTTTACAAATGGCTCAGATTAGGAAGGGATTCAGTTTACCAATGGCTCAGTTTAGACAGGGATTCAGTTTATCAATAGCTTAGTGTAAACCACAGCTTAGTTCAGACAGGGATTAAATTTACCAATAGTTTAGTGTAGTCACAGCTCAGTTAAGGCAGGGGTTCAGTTTACCAAACGTTTAGTGTAGCCACAGCTCAGTATAGGCAGGGATTCAGTTTACCAAAAGTTTAGTGTAGCCACAGCTAAGTTTAGGCAGGGATTCAGTTTACCAATAGTTAAGTGTAGCCACAGCTAAGTTTAGACAGGGATTCAGTTTACCAATAGTTAAGTGTAGCCACTCCTCAGTTTAGACAGGGATTCAGTTTACCAATAGTTAAGTCTAGCCACTCCTCAGTTTAGACAGGGATTCAGTTTACCAATAGTTTAGTGTAGCCATGGCTCAGGTTAGGCAGGGATTCAATTTACCAAAAGTTTAGTAAGCCACCAATGACTTAGTTAAGGAGGGATTCAATTTACCAATGGCTCAGTTTAGGCAAGAATGCAGTTTACCAATGGCTCAGTTTAGGCAGGGAATGAATTTATAAATAGTTTTTTTTAGACAGCATTTCAGTTCAGCCATGTATGCAGATACGACCATCAATAGACAATAACTCAGTAAAGCAATGGAAAGAAGAAACACAACAGCATTTCCTGTTTTGAAACAGCTTAAGAATGACATGTCATGCAGAATACATTATCATACCTTACTTCAGTTTACCATGCAAAATTTAACATCTTTTATCTAGAACTAAGAATTTATCCACATTAATTAACACTGAATGATCATGCTAGGAATACCCGGCATGTCATAGTCTAGTAGTGCACTCTGTAATTACGATAAAAGAAACAAAATATCCATCCCAGTTTGGCAATATGTAATTTAAAAGCAGAAAAACAGAACTTAAGACAAATAAATGAAAACTTACCGGATATTGAGATTTCTCTGTAATTATAAGTTTATTATCCATTGATGTCCATGACAGAATCATACCAAACAGAATTTACAGTTACCATGCACACATTGATATACCGTTACCAAAATACCTAATTAACGGTAACAGTGACATAGTGAAATCTGAGAGTAACTCATTGTCATAATTCTTTTAAAACTTTTGTTTAAAATTTTACTGTCAAACGAAATAAACTTCCCTTCTTGACAACAACAAATTCTCACAATAATATGATCGACGTTCCAAAAGTTTGATTTCGAATATGTGTATATCCATGTAATGGTAATGTCAACTCCCACAGATAGGACGTTTAAAGAATTATATTCTGGTATCTTATAAAAAATTCAATATAGGCTAATTACAAAGAATTTTGTGTTTGTATAAATCATAATAATGTTTTTCAAAAGAAATGTTATTCATTAATTTTATAATTGGGTTTAACTAATCAATAACTAGTTTGTAAAGATTAAATTTGAATATAATTGGACATATCTACATTCAATTATTTAAATTTAAATAAAATTGAAAACTAGGACTATTTCATATATTTAAATAATGCATTTCATTTTAAAATCTACTAAATTATGAATAGTAATCTTTGATGTATTGCAAATATTTTCAATGACTGCATAGAGCCATTTAATAAATTAACAGCTTTTCCCTAACAGGCACTTGTACATTTGTAATTATTTATAAGTATATTGCATTTACCACAAAAAAAAAAAAAAAAAAAAAAAAAAAAAAAAAAAAAAAAAAACAAATAACATATTTTTAGAAAAAAAAAATCTAAAAGCTATAATATAGGAAGAATAGATACTTAGAGGAATACTCGACATTCTTAAATAAGTAATATAGTCAATGGGTTTCTTTTGATGTTTGGTGAATATATGAATGGCATAGAGAAGAGTGAAGTAAAGAGCAGTAATGGTGTTTAATGTTACAGTCTAGAATCTTATACTGAAGTGGCCAATTAATGAAGAAAACCCCAGACACTTGTCAAGCCAAATGACATTTTTCAAACTAGGATCTGCCAGAGTGTGTGGAGAATGTACTTACATCATATACCACTGGCATGTCAAGAAGTGTCCAGATTTAATGGTTCTTCCATGACAAATAAAAGAAACCTCAAGTTTATAGGTACACATCTTGACCAAATAAGCCTTGTAAAGGCACACACACACACACACACACACACACACACACACACACACACACACACACACACTAATGGGTTAAGTATAGAGGTATAAAGGCACATACCTTGACCACTTAACCCTAGTGGCTTGAACTGAAAAGCACAAACCTTAATCACCTAACCCTAGCAGTCTGAGTCTGAAGACACATGCCTTGAAAACATGTCTCTCGCAGTTTGAGTTTGAAGGCACATACCTTGAAAACATGTCCCTAGCAGTTTGAGTTTGAAGGTACATGCCTTGAAAACATGTCCCTAGCAGTTTGAGTTTGAAGGCACATGCCCTTGAACACATGTCCCTAGCAGTTTGAGTTTGAAGGCACATGCCTTGACATATGTCCCTAGCAGTTTGAGTCTGAAGGCACATGCCTTGAACACATGTCCATAGCAGTTTGAGTTTGAAGTCACATGCCTTGACCAATTGGTCCTAACAGCTTCCTAATTAAATGGAGTTTAGCTGAATATTTGTTCATATCTGAGCTTTTTCTAACAAGTCAATTACTTTTAATTTATAACAAGGATTAATCTAAATGCAAGTGTTCAAACATGAGTCTTTTGTAGGTATATCTGATCTGCTTTGCATACACAGATAGCAGTCTTTACAGTGCTAGACCCCTTGACGGCAATGTCAGATGTACATTTACATACTACATGTATTAATTAGTCCATTATACTGCTATTAAACTAAAAGAGATTTTCAACAAGACAATCGCCTTTCTCATTTGACATTTTTTTAATCACTTGGCCTGTACTACTTCTCACAAATGGGTTGAAGCTCTACCAACCCAGCTCCCTAAGAGTTTGTTCTTTCAAAGTCCCTGCATTTATACACAGACCTGCTTAGCAAACAGTCTGGTTTTCATGGATAGTTACTTTTAAAGTGGATAAAATAATGTTTCTTGTTACATAAATATCCATTGGCCTTAACAATTAGTAGGTAGATACCAACAAAAAATGCTGTGTTATATATCAACTTGTTGGCCGTTAAATTTAAGATTGATCCTTGATTAATTAATCAACCAATTAAGACAAAGTCTGAGATTATTTAACACTCTGGCAAATATAAAAATATATCAATGGGAACATGTTATAACTGTAAAAACATTCCTGTATAGGAAAAAAAATGTTGTGTTATACAGAACAATCTCCATGCTTTGATCAGATAAGTTTTTTTGAGTATTTTATACAATTTACACCTAGAATTACAAGATTTACATAAAAAATAAAACAATTATTTAAAAATTTACATATCTGATATAGTATTTAAATGATTGTACTAAGTTTGATTTACAAGATAATATAACAGTACTCAAGGACAAACTGTTACATGATAATGGCTGAATGTCAGTTTTATATTATCTTGGTTTAATAAAAGGATTTCAATTAATTTTTGTTATGTCACTGCTTTGATATAGTTTGAACAAGTGTAATATAAAATACTAGTAACTTCATATAACTTGAATTGCATGAATTTTATTTAATGTCCCTGAAGTAGCACACACACACACACACACACACACACACACACACACACACACACACACACAAACATGCTTTATTTGCATTTAGTTACTGGAAATCAAAAACTTGTACATATGAGGTAAAAAAAGTAACATGTAGAGACTGTTTCTTAGCATTAACTAGTAGGTTAAAAATTTCTATTTAAAGTGTAGCTACCTCCATAGTGGCCGATGGAGATCTTACTTTCTCATTATTTATACCCTGTTTCATCAAAATGTAGTTTGTCAATGCATTTATACTCAATATATTAGACACTTTAGTAAGCTTAAGTCACAGGCTTGTATATATGCAATTTCGTCTTTTTAATGAGGGTCTATTGTGCCAGCCAGATTACACTAGGCTAACCCTATATGACCATGATTGGTGGTGTAATATGCAAATGTCACACTGTATAAGTACATGTTATAATGGGAATTCCAGTGTTAGCACTGAGACAGTTGCAGAGTCTACTACTTCACCAATTTCAGTCCATTATCGGACACTAGGTGTCAGCAACAATGTTAAATGAAGTAACTTGCTTATGGTCACAACAAATTTCAAACTAGATTAAACCAATGTCAATATTTCACCGAGAGTTTGATGTTTTAACAACTAAGCTACATGAAAACAAGTTCCAAAAATAAAATATAAAAATACATGTATAACTTAAACAAGTACCCTATGTTGTAGATTTCAAAACCTAAATTCTAAAAACATTATCTTTCTACTTTACTAATTTATCACAGTTAGAATACCTTTCCGAGATCCTTTGGGATCCCAATATATCCGACAAAGTATTCATTTATTTTTATCAAACCACCTGCATTGTTCATTATCAACAAACAAATGTACAGAGAACTAGCTGGTAATATTAATTAATAATATTGTCATCTTAGAAGATTGAAATCATCAAAAAATTAAAAATAAAATAATAAAATAAATAAATAATTCACTACTACTATAGGTAAATCAATAAGATTAAGATTTTATACACAGACATCTTGATTTTTTTTATGTCTCTTTTCGCATTGATAACTTTGATTCTACTAATACTATGTGCACAAAGGGAAGCAACTCTTAACAAACACATGAAATTGCCAAACTGAACATGAACAAAGTTTTAGGTAGTATTTTAAAGGATATGATGTTGTTTCTAGCAAATTATTTTAAATTAAGAAATACATGTATATAAGTATTTATAAAAATATATTTTGTTTACATAAATATGTTTAATATTGTGGAAAGAGAAAACTGATCAAAACTTATATTTACCACTGCAGCAGCTCAGTTGGTAGAGTGCTCAATCAGTAAGTGGAAGGTCATGGGTTTGAACTGCAGCCAGGTCTGACCCAAGACTTGAAAGTAGGTAGTGACTGTTTTTTTCGCTAAGCACTCAGCATTACGAAATGAAAGTCACGTTTTTTTTTTTCGAATGGAAACTTAAAATAAACGAGGTCCCATGTCACGGCAGGCGTGGCACAATAAAGAACCCTGCTGTATAATGCCATCAGTGCAATGCACAGGCAAAATTTCTGCACTTTGGCCTATAGCTGGCAACATCTCGATATAAGTGAAATATTCTTGGCTTGGACGTTAAACACCATTACTTTCAACTCAAAACATTATATTGTCATATAATAAACTGATTCAATCATAATATCAACATGATCAATAAATAGAAAGCCATATTTGTAGACTCTCTTACATTGCAACAATTTTTGTATATGGTAGTCACATGCTTAACTTTTTTAAAAATATAGGTATTATTATAATTCATAACAAGAATTTAAATGTCTCGCTGGTAATTTTTTGATCAAGTAGAGAATACATTACTTAAACTTTCACATTTTGACATGCCGCCGTCACCGCCAACATGGAAAAGTAACACCTAAGTCTTGCCTTATGGCGATGCCAGGCTTGACAAAAACTGAAAAAAATTTAAAACCATTTCAAATCAATTATTGGCCCTACACACTAAACCTGTCTATTGTTACACAGTTGTTTGACATCAACATTACAGGATATCTTTTTTTATGCATTGTAAATGCTAATTTTATGGGCCATCTAGACTGTAAATCTCCTCTGGTTTCCTCCACCATCCAAGAACTGACCACCTCGAAATAAGTGAAAGAATTCTGACTGGGGCATAAAACACCATAACTCCACTCCACTCTACTCCATCGAGACCTATTACCCAGTGCCCTGGTCCCGGAGTATATTTGATCATCACAAATTTAACTATAAAACATGAAAACTTTTTCTAAAAAAGCTCAGGATAATGTAAATATCAATATGTATTTTCTAGGTTAGTGGTTCCATTTAAAACTTTTTTCATTTTATTTAATCAAAAGATATTCCCAGGTATTCAGCACAGAAATCAGATGTTGCAATATAAGGGAGATAACTGCAAGTTCCAAGACCATCAAAGAAAAAACTAAATGTCTTAAAAAAGTGTTTTTCAATTTTTTTTAACTGTAGGCATTTTGTTTACTAAAATAAAAGATCAACATTAAAGTGAATATCTTAATAAAACCAACATGCTACTTAGTTATATAGCATCATGATGTAGGCCAATGCTACTGTAGTTTAAATTTCTCATTATAAAACCACCTAAGTAGCACAATCATAGTCTCCACCTCAAGCTGGAGGTCATGGAATCAAACCCCAGTCAGGTTATACTACAGACTTTTAAATTTTAGATACTGCTTTCTCATCTGAAGCTCGACATTAAGAGGACATAGTACTGACAGGTTCCCCTGGTGCCAGGATAATGTGACTAAAATTTATCTTCCATACTATGTAAAAAACAAAGAAACAACTGGATAACAGCTAGGTATCTCAAAAATTAACTGGGTATTTGAAAGACTGACCTGTCTTTAATTGTAAATATCCAAGAGGTGGGACAAATATTTCTAGAAATGTGGATAATTCAAAGGTTTTTAACTAAATTATTAAATGTTAGTCAATGCATTGGCTGAATGGGCATAATTTGTTGTTTACATTGAAAGAATAATCATAAAATATAAGTTTGACTACAACACTTACAGATATATACCAGACAAATTTTCAGAACTGTTGAAAACTGAACAAGAAGTGCACATCCCTGGAATTTCTCAACATTCATTTTAACTATTATCCTTAATGAGCTATTACTATCTGGGATTTTTTTAAACCTATTTACAGCAGCACATAGCATTCTATCATCCTACACAAGTCACTTTTTCAAGATTTAGACAAGATTTAGACTATGACTTAACATGCTGCTTTCAGTATCAAACTTATCAAATGTTTAGGTAATACACACTGTACTTCCTTTTTTAACCTCCTACCCCTGTAAAACTTTTGAAAAAAAAATCAAAAATATGTTAAAAATGGCATGATTTTGTCATTTTTTGGCCATTTCAGTTGAAATAGAAATTTAGTGGATGGTACAAAAGGGAGTCTTTCCAACATCTGTCTAGTTGAACTATTGAGGTGGTCTTACTTCAAATAAACCTGTAAATAGTTCCAGAATTTGATCATTTATCCCAACAAAAGCTGCCAAAAGAAAAACATAACTTGGTTGTGTTTATAGTTTATCGAAAATCCTTAAAGATGAACATTTAACACTGGGGCGCCATCTCCACACGCTCATACCTAGTTATGTAATTTACAGTAAGTTACTCTTTTCATCATGCTGGCAATCTCAATGTTCTTTAACAAAATAAGACATCATAATTTCATAAATCAAAATTTTTACTCACTAAATTTTTTTAAACTATTATTGGAAAAACACATAAAATTCTTTTTATCTTATTATTAGTTTTCCCTCCCATGGTATCCAAATCATGACATAAGTAGAAATGTACACCGTAATCAAAGTCTAATTATTCATAATATATCAGGCATAAGCAAAATATAGCAGTACTTTATTTATAAAAATTAAGGTTTTTATTTAAAATTATTAATAAACTATATTTCTGAGCCATTAATTTTCAAAGTAATTTTGACTATTACCTGTTTTCAAAATGATATGATTTAAATTTAAATTCAAATACATTTTTATTTGCATTTTTTTAATAATACCATCAATTGACATTTAGATCTAAAACTCTAAACAAATCTTTAGTGTATCCAGGTTTTTAACAAATTCTATACACATCTACACACCAAACATTGTGATATAAAACCAATTTAACTCAACATTACTTACAAAAAACTTCAATAAAATGAAAAATTATGTTATACATGTATGTATAAAAAAGATATATCCAGAAGATTTCACATTATTTATTTCCACCATAAATTATTTAAACTACCTTAATGCATTTTTGACGAATCTTGGCTATAAATTTGACAACAGAGTTGTACAGTAAATTTGGAGTTTAAATTTGGAGATTTTACAAGTATGTCAGTCATATATAAATAAAACATTTCATTTATATAAGACTTATCTACCTACATTTTTAATTAATGTACTTTAAATACTTTCGCTAAAATTTAACAATACACAAAATTCAAATCATGGTCACCATAATGTTGGCATGACATTATTGGTTAACAAATCTCTCTCTCTGTCTCTCTCTCTCTCTCTCTCTCTCTCTCTCTCTCTCTCTCTCTCTCTCTCTCTCTCATGCACACACACACACACACACACACACACACACACACACACACACACTTAATAGAAAATGTTTTAAGGACAATGAAGCTATAACCTTGAACTTAATTCTAAACTTGTTGCCATTGGATACAGATGTCTTTCACTGTCGAATTGTCAAAAACAATATTTCAGTTTTCCACTAATGTCAAATTTGACTACTTATGTATAGAAACACTGGAAAGACAATGAATTCTTGGGCTTCTATAAAGAAATCAATGGAGTATGGCACTTGTTAATGCACAAATAATTGTCAGCATAAAACTCAAATACACACAGACAGTAAATCACTGCCATTTTATAACTCAGTTAAAATCATTCAAATAAAATTATTTTGCACCAATATGAATTATGATAGAGGTACTTTATGATGTAAAATATGCATCTCTTAACACTGAATTGCCAACTTTGTAAACACCTTCAAAGAAAAAAATCTAGATCATTTGAGATGCTTAAGACAGCTATATAACATAAGGAGATATAAATCATTCACTTGACAATGATTATTGATGAATTTTCTATAAAACTCTTATGATTTATTATCTTAAATCTATATCAATATGGTTCCTGTTAAATCTTTATTGGACAAAAATCTATATAAATACACTAAATTAATCCTGAAAATAGTCTTCAGATTTATATGATATTTCTTGATTCTTTCCTTTGAAAGCTCAGATTAATAACTCCGCTCTTGTTGCAAATAGCTGAAAAATTACTGATGCAACATTACAATGACAACAAATGTCTCTGAAGGTCTTTTTTTTTTTAGTTTTAATGAAGGTCAAGGTCTACCAACATAGCAAATTTTATAACACTTTATGCATTAATTTTAACTGTGAAGTTTCAAGCTTTCTAGAATTTGTACCACTGTGGTAGCTCAGTTGGTAGAGTGCTCGCTCTGTAAGTGGCAGGGCATGGGTCAACCTGGGTCTGACCCAAGACTTGAAAGTGGATAGTGACTGTTCTTTCATCAAGCATTTGGCATTACCAAATGAAAGTCACAGTTCTTTTGAATAGAAACTTAAAAGAAATGAGGTCCAGTGTCACGGTAGGCGTGGCAGGATAAAGAACCCTGCTGTACGCACATGCAAAATTTCTATGCTTTCACCTATAGCTGGTAACGTCTCAATATGAATGAAATATTGTTGACTGGGACGTATAACACATTACACAACTCAACTCTAGATTGTTTGCTCATGAAAAGACAGAGTTACGGTGTTGCACAATACAGGTCATGGTCAACTTAAATTGACCTTTTTGTCACTTAAATTGAAGCATTTGAGCTTTTGGGTTCACAATAAGAAACTGTTTGAAGGTATAATTTTTACTGTAACTTCAACACATGAAGCCTCATCCAGTTAACAATGCATACAATCTATTTCCAACATGAAATAATTATGAAGTATCAAAGTCAAAAGATCCTTTCATTGTAACATTTGACAATACATGTACAATTTTTTTAGTTTTCATTTGCCTCAAGTTCCATCTTATATATTAGAACTTGCTTTTAAAGACAATTACAACTGGAGGTGTTACCATTAGAAACAGGCCTTAAAGTTTCATATGTAGCGGACTGGACTTGATAGGTGGCTAGATGGATAGATGGTAGATCAGTTGGTAGAGCATCCTACTAGTATTAGAAAGGTCCCGGATTCAAGTCCCAGTTTGGCTGCTGCATTTTTCCCTTTCCTGTTACACATAAATTAATTTGATTTTCAAACATTAAATACCAGCAAGTAATGAGCTTTATAAAGTAACTGTCAAATAAATGTTTTTAAATGGAAGATATGACAACAATTTTTAAAGAAATTTTATATTTGATTTTCAAAATCTCATAAACTTATAGAAAATTAAAATTAAAATAATATTTGGTTTTCATACTATGATTAAAATTTTTGTCCATGGATAAACACAGAGGAAAAATAATTACTAGTATATCTAACTATTGAATTTAATGTCAATGTAAGGTCAAATGTTGGGGGTTTCCTATTAAATTATATTGAATATTATCATGTTGAAGAATATTATGACCATATTTAAATATTCAATAAAGGTAATGAAAATAGACTCTTGGTACAAGTTCATATAAATGTTTATACATTATTCACTTATCATATTGGAATAAAAGCTTTTTGTTGATTGTATTCAGATAGTCATGAATGTTGGGTTATACTACCTATAAATTATGATAAATGCTTTTGATGGCTGTCAATAAAATTTCTATAGGAATAAATAACATGGAAGAAAAACTAAAATACTTTCAGTTTTTAAACACTTACAAGTTTGATAAAAACTCTTTATTCTGAAAATTTATATATTTTCAAAAGTACATTAAGATATAAAAAAAGCCATTTAGATATGCTACCAAATCCATACATGGTCTGCACAAACTGAATAATATTAAAAAAAATAAATAAATAAACATGCAAGTACATACATGGGGAAAATAAGGACATTTCACTTTTCAAACTCATTTTTCTTTAATTTTAAACTTTCAAAAGTACAATCTTATTCAGAACAAATTCAATCAGAATCTTAAGTGTGTAGAGTTTAGACACGGAAATTTGATTCCCTTATGATGAATATTTAATTAATATTTCACAGGGTTGCGGGCTATATCTCAGTTTATGGACCAGGCAGGCACCCCGAAAATATCCTATGGATCAAAGCGAAGCTGAAGCCATTATTATACCATTGGATACCATCTTAAAATAGATATTCCTTTAAGACAATGATTGTTTTTGCATTACAGTTGCCGTTCCTGACTGTAACTTTGTTTTTGAATTAATCTGCTGGTTAAATTATTTGGGTTAAGATGTACTTTTTGTTAGTGTAATATTAGGTCATCAAAGATTATCATGTGACATAAACAAACATAAAAATGACCAGAACCTCTGGTCTATATTGCAAAATATCGCCCTGAGTAAAATCAAAGCATTTATTACAAAAACAAATTCATGAGGTATAATATTACAAAACATATGATAATTTCATTCTTTGTTATTCAAATCATTATTTTGATAATACATGTTTCCAAAGTAAGCCATCAATATTAAGAAATAAATTCCAGAGACAACTGTGGTATAAATGTATAAACAAAAATCATCTAGTACATGTAGTTCATTTTCAAGAGAAAATGTCCATTTTTGTTTCAAAATTGTTTTAGTAATAAACTAACTACCGGTATGTTGAATTACTTGAAGAAATAAGTAATGAAAGTTTGAAAAACTTAGAGCAACAAATAGAAAGGATTTTTGCCTGATTTGTGTTTCAGGTAGTAAACAATGAAAAGATGGTATGATACTGAGTAAATTATAGAGATCTTTAATCCTTGTTTGACAGTGTGAATATTTAAATCTATCACCAAAATGTTTGAATATAAAATCTTTTATGAAGTATTTGAATACTATACAAACTGCTTTTTGTAAATGCATGCTTATCATAAAAAATATTATTCTAAAAAATATATTGTACAACATACTTACCAAATCATCGTAAAGGACTATCTCTGGATCTGAAATGTAAAACAAGAATATAAATCAGAATTATCAAACCCTGTAAATTTACAGAGAGAAGCAATTACACCAGAACAAATTGGTTACCATTTTCTTTTTACTGAAAGCTTTAGTACATGTGTTCCAGTTGATTGGAATAATCTCAATTAAATGCTTGTATTTAGCAGTAATTATCCATTTTCTGAAAGACCTTACAATAATGTCAAGATTAACAATACTAAGGTTTTTATGTATACCAGTAGATCAGTAGGTCAGATAGTTAAGACAATTATACCACTGTTATGCCAAGTGTAACAGTGACATTAAAAGTTTTCCACAAACTGCCAGGAATAAACAGGAGCTGAGTTGAGTTGAGTAATGGTGTTTAATGTCCCAGTCAAGAATATTTAACTTATATCAAGACATTGCCAGCTATAGACGAAGGTGCAGAAAAATTGCCTGTGCATTGTGTTGATGAAATTTTACAGCAGGGTTCTTTATCATGCAACACCTACAGTGATATGTGACCTTGTTTATTTTAAGTTCTCATCCGAAAGAACCATGCCTATCATTTCGTAGTGCTGAGTGCTTGGCTAAAGAAGAGGAATAAGCAGGAGATTGTGAAAGATCTTAGTAAGGTTGGTATAGGGTGACAGAGGTTTCAATCAAATGCTTTTGTTTAAACCTCAACAAAGATGAATAAAAGTGAATGACATCACAAAAAAGTGTTGTTCTGTAGATATTCTTCTTTTATTGTTTGAAATACTAGTATGTACTTTTCTTAATATTAGGGGAAATTTGTATATGAAATATAGCATGTTTAATTTCTTTTGGATACACATAAAAACAAGTGTACCCACCGAAACAAAACAACTGCACGTCCTTTTAATCAGGTGAGCTACATCATGTATGATCATTTGCAAAAGTTCACCTGCCATTCGTAATCAATAATCCTTTTTTTATTTTAAAAAGGATTTTATCATACAATGTTGTGTTTCTGTCTGCTCAACAGTAAAATAATTTAATTATAGAAAAACAAATAGCAATTTTTATGCAGAAAATTGTTTAATGCCTTAGACCATATACACGGTAGAGAACAATTTTATCATAAAAACCAACAATTATGTGATTTATTTCTGTATTTATACTTATTTTGATAAAATAATTGTCTGATATCACCATGACGAAAATACTGAAGCAAATAGAGATTTAAATGACAAAAGTAAAAGTTCAATACCAGAATTCAAACCATTTCCTGCTCAAAAACAGAACTATGAGAATTAAATATTTCTTTGATACAGAATACAAATATATGTATAATAATCAGTTACAATTTGGTTAACAATCCTGATGTTAGGGCTTTATTTTATTAATTCATTTATAATCAATGTTGTGTTGCTAATTCTAGAATAAATATTTGTAAAATACATAATTTTAGTGAAATAAAAATCATTATTTGCATTATTTATAAATGTATGTATGTATGTATGTATGTATGTATGTATGTATGTATGTATGTATGTATGTATGTATGTATGTAAGTAAAACTGACAATATTAAAAAGTTTTTATTGATAATTTTAAATTTAGGATTTTATACACACCAAAATGCTTAAAATGTATAAACTGAGTTCTTTTATGTGCAATTATGAATTCAGAAAACAAAACAAAAAAAAAACTTTAACAAACAATAATCGATTTTTGATAAAAGATGTAAGAAAAAAAAGTTTATTTGGACTTGTTTTACCAAGCACCTTAAAATGAAAGTTACCGGCTCATAAAATGATCTTAACAAGAGTATGACTTTGATTTGCAAGCACCATGAAATAAACTTATAAGTGCATTCATTGATCTTCACAATGAAGACTAATCTCATTTACCAAGCACCTTGAAATGAAAGTTATGGGTTCATTAGTTGATCTTAACAAGAGTATGACTTTGATTTGCAAGCACCATGAAATAAACTTATAAGTGCATTCATTGATCTTCACAATGAAGACTGATCTAATTTACCAAGCACCTTGAAATGAAAGTTATGGGTTCATTAGTTGATCTTAACAAGAGTATGACTTTGATTTGCCAAGCATCATGAAATAAACTTAAAAGTGCATTCGTTGATCTCCACAATGAGAACTGATCTCTTTCACCAAGCACCTTTAAATGAAAGATACAGGTGCTTCAGTTCATTTTAACATTATTTATTGCAGAAGGAATGTTAATGTTAAAAAGTTTCTACAACTCTTTTTTGGCTATGGAAATTTGGATATCGGTGAATCAATATTTACCAAGATTAAAAACACTGTTCAGTCTATCTCTTCTCTGTTAATCACTAAAATGTTTCAGGTAACTTCATGTGTCACTGTAGAGCTTTACAAGTCATACATAGCAACACTAATGTTCAATATTTAATATTCAACCCAACACCAATTGCATATTCATTTCGATGCTATATTTGTACCTGCTTCAAAATTATATAACAGCATTTTTGAAATTGAAATCTTAAAATCAATATTTTTCTATACAGTTAACATTTTACATCTATGATAAGTATGAAATAAATGTATATATTTGCTGAGTGTCATAAGTTATTTGTAATATCTAATTATCCATGAGGCATGAAACATTGTAAGACATCAAATGGAAATAATATGGGACTATAAATATAAATTTATCAATTTTATTGATAAATATTTAATTATGTATATTTACAAGTACTGAAATATTGATCACTCAAAAAAAGACAGTCAAATCATCTCTGCTTGAAATGTCATAACAAAATCATAGCTTGAATTACCGATACCGTGGCAACCTGATACTGTATCAAACATTTACATGACCCAAACTATTTTGTAACAAGTGCATGTACAATCGCTAAACTAAAGCCTTCAATATCAATTTCTGTCACGAAGGATATAAATTTCTAAAAAACTTGGTAATAAATATATATCATATTGCACGAACTGCATTTACTGAATTGAAAAAGATTTTAAAAATCAATACAGGATTTTAAAAAAGAATTTTAAAATAAGAAATGAAATGATTAAATTTAAATGTATATCATATTTCAAGTGCAATGTTTTAGATATGTTTTGACTGTTAAGTTAGGGGTTTATCATAAACCAATATAAGTTAATCCTCTATTTGTCACATAAAATACTCCAATCACTTCAACTATAGATACTAAGTATCATCTCTTGTTTGTTAAACCTTTAAAGTCATTACACTATTACAAAATAGTACTTTTAATCTTATCAGTGGTATCCTAGCTCACCAAGGTGATTCTATTATGCTAGCATTGTATGTACAAATTAACACTGAAAGTCGATAAAGAATTTTGGACAATTGATTGTAATATTTTATCATAGTCTTGATAATAGAAATAGATTATGTGTCTTGTTTTAGTCAGCAATTCATAAGACAACGACTGATAATATACTCTTAATCTTTTTATCATGGCAACCTGCAAAGAATGTCTCATGATATCTTAAGTTATAACTGTCAGTATACAGCCTGTCCTTTAATCACAGGTGCTTTTAATATAGAGATTAATGCATTTGTATACTTCAGTATTTAAGATAGGTCACAGCATTTCCCTCACCTAAGACAGTGTGCAAAGGATATCTAGCATTGGTTATAGTTAATACTGTGTATAAAGCCTGTCCTTTAAACACAGGTGTCCTTAATATAAAGTTTTATTACATTTGCATACTTCAGTACTTAAGATAGGTCAAAAGATTTCCTTTACCTAAGACAGTCTGCAATGGATATCTGGCATTAGCTATAGTGAACACTGGTATAAAACCTGTCCTTTGAACACAAGTGGCCTTAATTTAGAGATTATTGCATTTCTATACTTAAATGTTTGAGATAGGTAGATCACAAGCATTTCCCTACCTGATTCTAGATCTACATGTATTTACTGATTGTAATGGCATCTCATGTCTTAATAACTGTTCACTTATACATGTATTAAGGAAACCAGTTCTTGGGTGGTGAGGTGAGAAAATAAGAGTTCCCTAAAGAAAAATATGATTTTTGGTAAACAAACTTTTTTTCATTTTGGTATACTCAAAACAGATTCCAACCTAGGCTATTAAATCACAGTACAGTATTCAGTGACTGGGCACTTCAGACCACTCTACCACTGTGTTATTCTAGTGCCAGCCAGATGAAACTAGGTTTCTTTGATATTAAATAAGAGCACCGTGTTCAGTGACTGGGCACTTCAGACCACTCTACCACTGTTTTATTATAGCGCCAGTCAGATGACACTAGGTTTCTTTGATATTAAATTAGAGCACTGTGTTCAGTGACTGGGCACTTCAGACCACTCTACCACTGTTTTATTATAGCGCCAGTCAGATGACACTAGGTTTCTTTGATATTAAATAAGAGCACTGTGTTCAGTGACTGGGCACTTCAGACCACTCTACCACTGTTTTATTATAGCGCCAGTCAGATGACACTAGGTTTCTTTGATATTAAATAAGAGCACTGTGTTCAGTGACTGGGTAATTCAGACCACTCCACCACTGTGTTATTCTAGCGCCAGTCAGATGACACTAGGTTTCTTTGATATTAAATAAGAGCACTGTGTTCAGTGACTGGGTACTTCAGACCACTCTACCACTGTGTTATTCTAGCGCCAGTCAGATGACACTAGGTTTCTTTGATATTAAATAAGAGCACTGTGTTCAGTGACTGGGCACTTCAGACCACTCTACCACTGTGTTATTCTAGCGCCAGTCAGATGACACTAGGTTTCTTTGATATTAAATTAGAGCACTGTGTTCAGTGACAGAACACTTCAGACCACTCTACCACTGTGTTATTCTAGCGCCAGTCAGATGACACTAGGTGTCTTTGATATTAAATTAGAGCACTGTGTTCAGTGACTGGGCACTTCAGACAATCAACCACTGAGTGCATGTTGTTCTAGTGTCAGTCAGATGACACTAGGTTTCTTTGATATTTAAATTACAGCACTGTGTTTAGTGACAGAACACTTTAGACAATCTATCACTGAGTGCATGTTGTTGTAGTGCCTGTCAGATGACACTAGGTGTCTTTGATATGGATAATGATGGTTTAATTGGACTAGTTTACTCAGAATAACATTTCTGAACTTCAATTTCACCAAGCTTTAGTATGTCAGGCAAATATAAAATTAGACAGAGTTTAGCGGGACAGAATTTATATGCCACTATAACATTACATAGTTGCTCAATTTATGTATCATTGTGTGAATATTTACTGATGAACAGTAACAGAAACGTTGCAAGAAAACTAAAAGATAATCATATTCTCAAGACGAATGATCTCTTCTTGGAAACTGGACAATGTTCTTGTTCTTGGTTAACTTACAGAAGCATTTAGCTCAGTAGTAGAACAAGGGTTGTAGGTTTGAATCCTGACATAATATCAGAGCCAAGGCAAGTCAGTTCATTTTACATTGCTTACCTGGTGTAAGGATAATGATCCAATGAGATAGCAACCTCTACCACTGCTGTCTTGGAGGGCTAGCACCTAAAAACCACTTGGGTATATGTTATTACTGTACAAAGCAGATATTTGAGTAATCCACTGCCAGTCATCGTAGGGTAACATAGTGTGATCTTACTTGCACTATCATCAGAGTGTGCCAGTTCTTTGGTATTCTGAAGGTTTCTCTGAGATATCTAATCTTACCTTTTTTTCAGAGTTGTGGTTGATTTCATAATTTAAACTGATACCGATACAATTTTTATAAAATTTTAAAAAAAGTCAATTCTTAGGGTCACATTTTTCTTAAGCATGATCATAGTTCAGCAAAAGGATTAAGAAACGTTAATAAGTTAAAGATTCACATACTGGTGTAACTGTCAGAAGCTCTGCAGGAGTTAAAATACCTCAAACACTAAGATATAATGTAAAACATGTTACAAGTCTTATAATATTTATTTCTTTTAACAAAAATATACATTTATACCATAAATTTTTGTTAAAACATGAATAATGTGAATACGATTTAGCTGAATGTTGAAACTTAAAATTTATCTTTATACTTGATGATAAGTTTTAGCCTGATATAGATTGATAAATGGCCGAGTGCCGACATTATCAGTGGAATAAAAAACACAAAATCATACTATAATCTTTGGTCTTTGATTATAAAGGTGTAAATTACCAGTAACACCATTGTTTCGGTGTAATCTGAGGATTCTAAATAATTGTAGCTAAGTTTTAAATATGCATTCTTTAATCATCATGAATATACAAAAAATAATAGATTTCATGTCATGGTTATTTATCTTTTTTTTCAATTTAAATGTTAATTAATTTTTGCCAAATAATGTTTAACATTAGTAAGATAATTCAATACCTCTAAAAAATACTTCTAAAATTTAGAATATTATTATACTTTAGTCAGGTATATAAATTGATTTTTTAAAAAATCTTATAACTGCTCAAAATATCTGTACATTGTAGTTAGCTTCTCAACAAAGTTCATCTTATTGTACTAAGTACAATTTGAATTTGGGGGGGTTAAATAAAAGATTGAGGTAACTTAGTCAACAATTTGGGGGTGAAATAATTGATTGAAATAGAGGTAACTTGATCAACGATTTGGGGATGAAAAAACAATTTAAATAGAGGTATGGTAACTTAGTTGACAATTTGAGGATGAAATAAACAATCAAAATAGAGGTAATTTTGTTAACAACTTGCTATGTTTCCATAAATTTAAAATTACTAGTAGCCAAATTTCAAAAATCTGTGAAAATATAGTCTTTTTTAAAGTATTTTCTCACAAATTTGCTAAAATATGTTACTTTTTGAAAGAATTTCTCAGAAATTAGTAGCCAATGGCAATTTTGGCTACCAAGAATGGAAACATAGAACTTGGGGATGAAACAAACAACTGAAATAGAGGTAACTTGATCAACAATTTGGGTATGAAAAAAATATTGAAATGTGGTAACTTGGTCACTATTTTGTCAAGTATTTTTCTCTTATACTCAACCTAAATCAAATTTTTGGTAAAGATCTAGGGTTTGAATCCAATTCCAGCAAACCATTTTGTTGTTTCCGGTTCAAATACAGATGTAACTAAAACTGTAGAACTGAAAACATGACCTTTATGTTATATTCGATTATGGATGTGCTGGAAAATCACAGGAAATCATTCACCATTCCAAGAGTACCGTAATCCGACAAGCATATATCTTAATCCTTTCATCAATAAGACTACTCGCGGAATACAAACAAGATTTTTTTTTTCAATTTAAAAATGCTAAGATAATGGATAGTAACAAATTAAAAAAAGTAAAAATGTGTCAATAATCATTTTACTATTTATGAAATAATGAAAACCCATTGATTATATAAAGATTTCCCATACATTTATTGTGCAGCAGATAACTCAGAGAATCAATAAACGGAACACCACAACTGAGATCAATTAAATGATTAAAATACTCACGAAAGTTTTTTTTTTTTTTTTTTTTTGAAATCTCACCAATCTTTTTGTTAAAATTGAATAATAATTTTTGTTTGTTCAGAAAATTTAACCTTTTTTCTAGATAAAAGACACTAACTGGATTTAAACTCATAACTCTGTGATATTTATACCAATGTGAAAAAATATGAATCCATTGTCTGCATTTGATCTTCCTTAAGAAATAAAATTCAACCGATTGTCAATCTTATTAAAAGGATTTTGAATAAAAATTGTAAGCAAATCAAATAAATTGCAAATTTAAATTAGAAACTGCAATACCCCTTAAATATAAAAAAATCTTATATCTACAATACAGTTGGGTAACCAGAATTTATTTTTTCTTTAAAATCCTTGTTAACTCATATTTTTTACAACTTGCTTTAACTGATTATACAATTGGTAAGAGTGAGAGATGTAATATCCACCAGTGTGTGCATCTGCAGTTTAATGTCAGTGATTAAGAAAGTCAAAGAATAGATCATAATCAAGAAATAGCTTTGTCTAAAAAATTACCATTGATATTTTAGATATGATCGATTTAAGTAAAAAAAAGAACCTAAAACTCAAAATTTTCAATTAATTTACTGAAAACATTGTACCAATTTTAATTTTTGAGCCTGTAGTTCCACATATTTACAGTGCTCAATTAGCAATCAAATCATTATCTTCATATAATTCATCATTAAAATTAAAAAGTTTTAAAACAAATCAATGCATTAAAACAAATGTATTTACAAAATTAAGAAAGTAATTTTAATTGCAAAATATTATTAAATGTTAAATTTTTTATAGTTAGTTCTGAAAAAGCCAAAATTTATAAGTTAATTTCCATTTAATTCAATAAATATAAAATTCATCTTTTATTAAGATATTCCAATAATTCATTCTTTATTTGCATAATTTAAAAAAATAATTTAAATCTAAATGTTATCAGTGACTCTTTAAAAAAAATCAAAAATATACTTACCTAACTGAATAAGAACAGTTGTCATTCTATCACATAAGTTTTTAAAATTCAAATTTTAAATCCCGATTTAAAGCTTTCCATATTTGATTTAAATTATAAAAATTTCCATTTTTATTATCCAAATGAAGTTAAAATGAATTAAGCCTTTCCACCTTCCCAAGAGAAAAGGTGTTGAATTTTGTAATTAGGTAAGTCTGTATAAGGTTTAAGCGTCAACCATCTCCCAGCAACTCCAATCACCTGGCATGCTGTGTGGAGATCTATCTGCTATATGTGTATATACCTTTAAATGTTCACTTCCTTCATTCATGTTAAGAGGGTTCTACCTGTGAAAAAGACATGTTGATAATTAGCTTATAAATCACAGATAGAGAGCTGGAAAAATGTCAACAGTCAATAGTGTGTTCTGTAAAGTATTTTATATCTAAGTGAGGGGGGGTAAGGGGGAAGGAGGGTGGGACAAGTATATAGGCATGGTGTGAAACTCGGGATAACAAAACTTAATGTCATCAGATGTAAAATTTAATAATTTCGGTATAATGTAAAATAAGTACTTCATGAAAATTATAGGAATGATTCCACATAAAGTGGCTTACATTCTATATATTATATATGATAATGAATGTACTCAAGATGAACATGTAATTGTATAAAATATCAGAATTTAGTGGTTTAATTTTCGGTTAAAAATTAAACAAACTTACAAATCCTTCTTAAAAGGTGTGTGTTTCACATCACAGTCAAAATTATTTTTCTCATAATGAAACATTGTCCACTTTACCAAAATCACAGAATTTATGCCATTATATACTCACTAGCACCTGAGCCTTCCAAAGTGGCTATGCCACTCTTTTTTCTTGTTCTTTTATAAATAATCCATACCACCAGAAAACCAGTTCACTTTTTCACAATATTACTTTGACTCATGACATCAAATGAGGATGATCAGTGTTAAACTAAAAATGTTAAAATATCAAGGCTTATTGAATATGCACAATTTGATCATGGTTTCATTCTTCTTGGCCCAGGTTCTAGGGCAAAATATGCATTCCGTGTTTAAGAGTATGCCTCTCTTTTACCTGCCTATTTGTTCCTCTATAGCTCTATAGCAACTTGATTTGATTGACAGGCTGGTTTATTTATCAGATCACCTATAAATAAATATAAACAATCAGAATTGTAAACAGTTATACAATTAGTTAATTATAAACTGTAATTGTTGAATTAATGAAAAACAGGGGCAATATTATATTACATGTACTCATCACATAACATCATTTACATATTAAATAAAATTTAGGACAGTTTTTATCTTCCAGAGATGGAAAAAGGTATGGGTGGGGATATGGGTGGGGGTGTGGGAGGGTTATAGTGTTCTTCTCAAAAAGATGTCAGGAGATAAATTATTCAAGATGTTTTAAGCATTTAAAGATGGGGAAAACTAAGAGGGACAAGTAAAATCCATTCATAGAACTAACCAATCATTTAAAGAAGGGACAAGTGAGATTCTGTCACAGATCTCATTGGTCATTTAATAATGGGGAATCTAAGAGTGATGAGTAAGATTCCATCACTGAGAAAATCATTTAAAGGTGGAGGAAATAAGATTTGATCACAGACCTGATTACTAAGCAAACCTGGTGTGTTTAATTTATATTTAACTGTCTCAATGTATTTACATTTTAATATATGGCTATGGTTATTTTAATATAACAGACCCAGTGTAATATGATGCATTGTTTGACATATTGTATAATATTAGTTATACAAAATCATTTAAATTTTAAAAAACTTATTTATGGATTCCTATATTCTGGCTTTCTCGGAAATCAAATATTTATTTAAATAAGTAAAGATAAATATTATCATACATACCTAGAATAAACATTATTTAGCAATTCTTTTACAAAAAAATCTAGCATAAAACATTATTTTAAAAAAAGAAATCCGATAATGTCGTATGGTACAAAATGACAATAAAAGGTGCTTCTGTTACCATCGGTTTGATTTATATAATCACGCCTGGTCAACGCGTTTTTTCTAAGAATTAAAAAATGTTATTTCGATCATTACAAACCAACTAAACAAGGTAAAATGTAATGAAAAGCGCACAAATATTTCCAGTATTCTTCGATGGGACATGACAAGAGGAAATGAATCATTTTATTGGTTGAATAATTGATGTATTAATCTTTTAATTATGATGTGCCTTTCGCACCGTAAAAAGAATCGTTTACTGCTATCATTTTAAATCAATCACTTTGAAGGACGTAACAACAATCTTTGATCAAATAAATGTAGAACTCTTGAATAATTTAAACACATCTTAGCAGAAAGAGAGAAAAAACGCAAGGTTGTCGGACGAGGGATACTACCCTGAACATCCCACACTATAGGCCAATGCTGTATACCAACTAAACTACCCAGACTGCTCCATTCACCCTGAATTATACACGGCCTCTTGGAAAACCTGACCTAAATTGTATTCGACGTACTTCTGAGGGCCACACTGGCCACAAAACTGCAATAGGGTCGGACCGGGCATCGGATCTCTCGCACTATAGACGAGTGCTCTCCCGACTGAGTTACCCAGACCAATAAACATCAAATTCGATATCATTCATTAGAATTCATTACATATATAACTTATTTAAGTCCTGGTAGCAACTATACTGGACAATATCAAGACTCGATTGGTCCAGCTTATTTTTGGGTAATAATGCTAGTTCCAACCTAAAAACCAAATTCTACTACCCAAGATCCAAATCTACATCTTTCAAATTTTGAACTTGTTTTGGTTGAATTCTGTTGATATAGCAGAGCATATAATTATACACTAAAACATTGCATTGAATTACATGTACTACTTTGCATTGAAGACAGAAAACTGAATTGGACAGTTATTTTAAATAAACTTGATGTTCTAAACATGCAGTCGACACGTTCATATATTATAGTCAATCGGTCAAACCGGGAAAGTAAAATTGTCATGTGCTTATTTTTTAAATTAAAAAAATAAAAAATCAGCATAAGACAACTTAAATAGTTTTCGAAAGTAAGCGCGTCACAACTCTCGCTCAAAGTCAGATTGATTCCAAATCCAAAAGATTTGAGAAAACTTAAAACACACCCCTTAATTCATGAATGGTCAATGCATGTTAATAATATGCATGTATTCTAAAATTATCATCGACAAAATTAATCAAAATCACAAATCTTACAGTTAAGAGTTAAACTGAAATGTTGTCACGTTTGTGTTTACGTTTGATGTTCCCCGAGACGGTCATAATAGTCAGGATGCACCAATCAGACTCGCTTATTTTGTTTAATGTATCTTAAGATGGTCATAATAGACAGGATGCACCAATCCGACTCGTTTATTTTTGTGTTTTTGTTTGATGTATCTTAAGATGGTCATAATAGACAGGATGCACCAATCAGACTCGCTTATTTTGTGTTTTTGTTTGATGTATCTTAAGATGGTCATAATATACAGGATGCATCAATCAGACTCGCTTATTTTGTGTTTTGTTTGATGTATCTTAAGATGGTCATAATAGACAGGATGCACCAATCAGACTCGCTTATTTTGTTTTTTTGTTTGATGTATCTTAAGATGGTCATAATAGACAGGATGCACCGATCAGACTCGCTTATTTTGTGTTTTTGTTTGATGTTTCTTAAGATGGTCATAATAGACAGGATGCACCAATCAGACTCGCTTATTTTGTGTTTTTGTTTGATGTATCTTAAGATGGTCATAATTGACAGGATGCACCAATCAGACTCGCTTATTTTTTTGTTTTTGTTTGATGTATCTTAAGATGGTCATAATAGACAGGATGCACCAATCAGACTCGCTTATTTTGTGTTTTTAATTGATGTATCTTAAGATGGTCATAATAGACAGGATGCACCAATCAGACTCGCTTATTTTGTGTTTTGTTTCATGTTTCTTAAGATGGTCATAATTGACAGGATGCACCAATCAGACTCGCTTATTTTTTTTTTTTTTTTTTTTTGTTTGATATATCTTAAGATGGTCATAATAGACAAGATACGACAGTCAGACTCACTTGGGCTGTGTTTTATTTGATGTTCACCAAAGATCATTATAATAGACGGGATGCACCAGACAGACCCTCTAATTTTGTGTTTCCGTTTGATGTTTCCTAAGAAGGTCGTAACATGTATTTGTTGAACTTTTGGCATATGTAGACGTTAATTTATTATAATACGTGTATTTCTCTATTATTATCTCTATTTCTTCTTATTATTATTTTTTTATTAAAAAAATTCAAAAAGTCGACCCTCTAGATACAGTAAAAGCTAGGGGCTTGTATCAACTTATAATTATTATTTTAAAAAAATATATATATAAAAAAGTCGACCCTCTAGATACAGTAAAAGCTTTTACTGTATCTAGAGGGTCGACTTTTTGATTAAATAATAATAATAATAATAATAATAATAATAATAATAATAATAATTATAAGTTGATACAAGCCTCTGTGCTTTATCACCAAAATATATTATTCAGATAAAACATTTACTTTCACTTATTTTCATTTTGATTGTTGAAAGTTTGCAATTAATTTTCTTTTTCATTTTGTTCTGAGCTATTCTGTGGTTTGGTAACTGGTTTGTCACACGATTACTAGCACAACTCCTGGCAGATACATTTGATTTGATTTTATTAGTTCTAATTTATTATTATTATTATTATTATTATTATATTGTTATTTATTTATTTATTTATTTATTTATTTATTTATTTATTTATTTATTTATTTATTTATTTATTTATTCATTTATTTAGTATTGACTAGTATTTATTTTGCTTATCCTGAAATTGGGTATATTTTGTTGTGTACATTTTGGCTTAGGTACGTTAGTAACCGAGAGATTGCTAGTGTTCGTTTAGTTAAAACAAAAATATGTCAGGGGAACACAATACTAACGCACTGCCTTTGTGTAGGAAGAGAAGTGCTTGTTTTTGTAGTTCTGCAAGTGAAAGTGCGAGGTTAGACGACGCATCAAATAAGGGTGAAATTTCTGAGTCCAGCTCAGTCGAACGAGAAGATGGACCGAGCTTTGAAGTTGCTGATGGCTCATCCACATTTCACTTGACAGAGAATCATTTAAAATCACTTGGGATTGAACTTGTATTTGATTCCATGTTATGGCCTTTACATATTATTGAAAACGTTTTTGGAGGTCCTTCGTATGTTTTGAAATATGAAGAAATAGAAGTGAAAAAGTTGAAAGAAGAGATTATGTCAAATCCACCAAATGGATGGAAAAATTTAAAAAAATATAAATCAGTTTCTGAAATTTTTGAAAGTGACTTGAAAACTCTGGAATGTGAACTAACATCTCTTAATAACATTAAAAATAAATTTATAGAAGGTTCTACCTGGTTGCCTCCTGATATTCACCAACTGACCATACCCACTCAAAATTTATTTTTAAGATACAGGTACTACTAATAGTGATATATTCCAAATAGTGATAATTTTGTTATTAATGTTTTTTGGTTGTACCACTATGGTAGCTCGGTTAGTAGAGTGCTCACTTCATGTCTGGGAGGTCGGGGTTTTAATACAGGTGGGGTTTGACCAAGACTTGAAAAAAGGTATTGACTGCTCTTTTGCCAAGCACTCAGCATTTAGAATTGAAAGTCGCAGGTCCTTCAGAAGAAACGCCAGATCCCTGTTAGCAGACATGGCATGCAAAAGAACCCTCTTTGTACAATTACCTGAGTGCACTGCAAAGGTAATAGTATCTGACACTTTGCTATAGCTGGTGATGTCTCGATATAAGGAAACTATTCTTGAATGGCTCATTAAAAACTTCTTGTAAAATTATAATGTTTTAATTCTCTTTCTTAAACTAAATGGCATAGAAGTTTCAGTCTTTATTTTAGAAAACATGAAGTACATTTTTGTGATGTTGGTTGACCTGTAAAAGGTGCTAAACCTACCTATATTAAAGATAATGAATTATTATTTCAAGTTTGATAATTTTATTTCATTTGTTGACTGGCCTCTTATCAAAATATTTTCCCATTTATGACAATGATAAATAGCTTAGTATTGAAGCACTTATTAAAAATCTGAATTTTGGTTCTAGAATTCAATGTTTAATTTTAGAGCCTTCTTAAAAAATTGGATTTTTGTCTATATTAAATAATTTTACAACCTTGATTTTTTTTAATCCAAAATATACATGTTGACAGAAATGTTTGAACATTTGCATCTGTGGAATAAAGTAAGCAACTGAATAATATGTACCAATATTAAGCAACAACAGATTATTGTAGAAATTTACATGATTTTGTAATATTTTTAAACTCAAAACCCCAATTTATTAACTTTATGAGCAGCTAAACACCTTTGAAAATCTCATCTGTTTAACTAAATTTGACCAATATTATTTAAAAATTTCATCAAATCTGAATTCAAGCAACCAAAGGTTTGCCTATGATGAGGGAAGGTTAAAAAAACTATAGAAAAAGATTGTATTACAGCAACAGAAAAATTATTTTACAATAAATCACACTATGGTGATATAACATCCACCATTATCTCAATGTACTTTCCTTACAGACTTTCTTTACCTTTGAACTAGGTATCTTTTGTTTAGTGTGTAAGCCATGTCTTTGGTGCAGCCTTGAGTTCATTGTCATGGGGAAATCTGGTTCCTGACAAAAGGGATTTCAAAATTCTAACTGGGTTGTAATCTTTGGGGGTCAGATATCAATTATAGGGTGTTTAATTTGGGTTGTTCAAACATATATTCATGAATAGCAGCTTATGCAATCATAGAAGCATGGTCTTGAAGAAGTGATACACTTTGGCTCCGACTTGACATAATTTTTTTATGATTTTGCACACTGGAATTTCTGGAGATTCATCTTGCAGATACCTTTGACATTCAGATGTTGAATGGAGAGTCTTCGTTATTTGAACACAAAGGAACACATTTAAAGAAAAACTAGTAGATCTTTTTTGTTCAATGATTAGAGCCAGTGAATTGTCTGTTTTTCTTTTAAGCTCATGTAATTAGTAAAAGATTTGGGAAAAAGATAACAATTGTGATTATAGATAATGCAGATTTATTTATTGTTTGTTGGTTTTGGTACTGGTGTTGATGTTCTTTTTATATTTATTGCAGATTTTATACAATGAGAGAACAATTTGGAAGATATTTACTGTATTTGGCCGAAATAAAACAAAGTGGAGAAATAATAACAGAGAAAATGTATCAAAATTTGTTCAATTTGTTTATTGGAATGTTTGGATTGTTTGGCAAGTAAGTACACATGTACTAAATACATATGAACTACTACTGGGTACTAGTACATGTATTTATAGCCCTCCAGTTTTAACTTAAGATCATCACAAGGTATCTCCTGTCAGTTCTGTTCTTTGCCATTTGCTTTGCCTAGCCCCATAACCTTTCCAGTTTCTTCAATTTAAAATTTTTTCACATATGAGTAAGAATTTTTAGTCTTTTTTGTGGCAGACATATGTATATATATATATATATATATATATATATATATATATATATATATATATATATATATATATATATATATATTAAGTTAAACTGTTAATTAAGTTATTTAAGTATTTTAATTAAAATGTCGGTCTTGTGCTGTTCGTGTGATGTCCATGTGGTTGTCTTGTGTAGTCCATATTTTACACTATGCCACAGACAGGTGAGTCACTTGAGTTACCTGGTCTGTTACGTTACTTTTCTGCCACTACTAGTTTAGTGGAGCTCATGTCATCTAACTCTTTTCTCTTTTCTGATTGGCTTTCTATTTTTATGTGACCAAACCAGTTTTCTTTTTCCTGGGCTCAATCTTCATTATATTTATGGGTTTGGTCATTGTCACACCCTAATGGTTCATTCTCTACTACTTTACATCTGCTGGTTTTACTGATATGTTGGGATGGTCAGGAATGATAAATTATATTGGCTCACCTGAATCCCATAGATTAGGGTGATTATTATTTGTTGTATTATAATCAGGAATAAAGAACCCAATTAAGTTGAGCTGATGAATTTATATCATTTTTATCAACTGTTACATTTTTATGAGGTGTCCCTGGAGGGGCTGTTCCAGTTTTTAGCTCACCTGGCAAAGCCAGGGTGAGCTTATGGAATTGTAAAGCGTGCCAGCGTGCGTCCATGCATCCGTAAACTTTAATCTTCTTCCCTGAATCCAACAGGCCAATTCGAATGAAATTTGGTATGAAAGGTCCTTAGTTGCTATAGATTAAAAATTGTATCCGACATGTCCGCCCTAAATCCAAGATAGCTGCCGTTACTATAAATAGCAAAAATTACGTCATATGCAAATAAGGTTTATTTTTAGCTTTAAAAATCTTCTTCTCTGAAAGTACATGGCCAATTAATGATATCGAGTGTGAAAGGTCCTTGTGTGGTATAGATTCAAAATTGTATCCGACATGTCTGTCGGAAATCCAAGATGGCTGCCGTTACTATAAATAGCAAAAATCGAAAAATGGCTATTATGGGTTTATTTATGTCTCCATTTTGTTGAAATTGGAAACATAGAAAATAGATGTTGGGGGATAAAACATGTATAACGGGTTTCGCTGTACGATTTTTAGTTTTTGCAATAATTACGTCATATGCAAATAAGGTTTATTTTTAGCTTTAAAAATCTTCTTCTCTGAAAGTACATGGCCAATTAATGATATCGAGTGTGAAAGGTCCTTGTGTGGTATAGATTCAAAATTGTATCCGACATGTCTGTCGGAAATCCAAGATGGCTGCCGTTACTATAAATAGCAAAAATCGAAAAATGGCTATTATGGGTTTATTTATGTCTCCATTTTGTTGAAATTGGAAACATAGAAAATAGATGTTGGGGGATAAAACATGTATAACGGTTTTTTCCGTATGATTTTTCGTTTGTGCAATAATTACGTAATATGCAAATAAGGTTTATTTTTAGCTTTAAAAATCTTCTTCTCTGAAAGTACATGGCCAATTAAAAGGATATTGAGTGTGGAAGGTCCTTGGGTGGTATAGATTCAAAATTGTATCCGACAAGTCTGTCGGAAATCCAAGATGGCTGCCATTACTATAAATAGCAAAAATCGAAAAATGGCCATTATGGGTTTATTTATGTACAGATTTTGTTGAAATTTGAAACATAGAAAATAGATGTCGGGGGGATAAAACATATATTACGGGTTTTTCCGTACAATTTTTTGTTTGTGCAATAATTATGTCATATGCAAATAAGGTTCATTTTAGCAGAAATCTTTGAAAATCTTCTTCTCTGAAAGTACATGGCCAATTGAAAGGATATTGAGTGTGGAAGGTCCTTGGGTGGTAAAGATTCAAAATTGTATCCGACATGTCTGTCGGAAATCCAAGATGGCTGCCGTTACTATAAATAGCAAAAATCGAAAAATGGCCATTATGGGTTTATTTATGTACCGATTTTGTTGAAATTTGAAACATGGAAAATAGATGTCGGGGGGATAAAACATGTATAACGGGTTTTTCCGTATGATTTTTCGTTTGTGCAATAATTACGTAATATGCAAATAAGGTTCATTTTTAGCTTTAAAAATCTTCTTCTCTATAAGTACATGGCCAATTAAAAGGATATTGAGTGTGGAAGGTCCTTGGGTGGTATAGATTCAAAATTGTATCCGACATGTCTGTCGGAAATCCAAGATGGCTGCCGTTACTATAAATAGCAAAAATCGAAAAATGGCCATTATGGGTTTATTTATGTACCGATTTTGTTGAAATTTGAAACATAGAAAATAGATGTCGGGGGGATAAAACATATATTACGGGTTTTTCCGTACAATTTTTTGTTTGTGCAATAATTATGTCATATGCAAATAAGGTTCATTTTTAGCAGAAATCTTTGAAAATCTTCTTCTCTGAAAGTACATGGCCAATTGAAAGGATATTGAGTGTGGAAGGTCCTTGGGTGGTAAAGATTCAAAATTGTATCCGACATGTCTGTCAGAAATCTAAGATGGCTGCTGTTACTATAAATAGCAAAAATCTAAAAATGGCCATTATGGGTTTATTTATGTACTGAATTTGTTTAAATTTATAACATAGAAACTAGATGTTGGGGATAAAACATATTTAATGGGTTTTTCTGTACAATTTTTCATTTTTGCAATAGTTGTGTAACATGCAAATAAGGTTTATTTCAGGCTTAATCTTCTGAAAGTACATGGCCAATTGAAAAAAAAATTTAATGATAAATAGTGCTTGAAATAATAGAAAATAAGGATATTGCTTGTGAGTTTGTTTACATTTTACTGATTGGATATATTTAAAAAGGAAAATAAGGGTATTCCAGGTGAGCGATACAGGCCCTATTGGGCCTCTTGTTTGTTGGTTATAGAACACTTAATCGTCATACATTAAATTATAATTCAGTAGCCCAAAACAAACATAAAACATTGACAGCAATCGCCCTAGTCAATTCAAGATAGGTTAACTGTTTAAATATATAAACAATATTAATTTATTTGAAGTTGCATACAGATGTTTATGTTACTGATAATTAAGTTTCATTTAAAACTTGTTCAGGTTCTCTCTTTTGCTTTCAGTTTCAGTTCAATCATCTATAGATAATACAATTTCTTGCACTGTCCCATAGCTTGAATTTCATTGTTTGCTCTTTTTTTACAGCCTAGCACCCCCAGCAGAAAAAATAAAAATAAAAGCAAAAAATATTGTATCAGTTCCTGATATGATAATTTCTCAAGCTGGAAAAATAATAGCAGTAGCTACGGTATGTTGTAATTTACTTTCTGTATATAAAATCCCACTCATAAATACTGTGTAAGTTATAAATGGTGCAAAAACCTTTAGTCTTTCATATAACATAATTTTCCCATGTCTTTCTAAGTTTAATCCTTTATATTTTTATGTTGTCATTTACTTTCTGTAAATAAAATCATAATCATTAATTCTATATATGTTATAGAGTGTGCAAAAACTTTTAGTCTTTCACATAACATAATTTTAATTTTCCCATTTCTTTGTAAGTTAAATCTGTTTTATAGAAAATAAAATGAAAGACTTTTGGTATGATGTACACTATCTGATTACATTTTTTGATTTATTATTACCAGGTCAAAAAATATTTTGGCAGTAACCATATTGAAGAAATAGAACCACCAGTCAAAACTTGTAAAATGAATACAGAGCAAGATGGACGGCAAACAAAGAACAACCTAGATAAACATAGTGTAGGTCAAATTGGAGGAGACATGCTGGTTCATCTTAATTCAACTGCTAGTAATAAAAATACCATACTAGGTATAATGGTCCAAGAAACATATGTAAGTTACCTTCAAAATGCCTGATAATGCATAGGCAAAAAAACTTCAAACCTCATATAAAGAATCAATGCAGCTTTCAAACTAGTCAACCTTGACATTTATTGAAAGATATGATAAACTATCAGTAAATGTCAAGGTCAACTGATTTGATAAACTGGACTGATTCTATACATGGTTATATATATGAAGGTTTGACGTTTCTGTCATCAGACATGTACTATGGAAATTAATTATTAACTTTTTCAAAAATTTAAACAATATTATTATAAAGAAAAACAAAATTTTCTTTCCTCTGCTGGAATTAAAAATATATATATCTATTCATGTAAAAGGGAAAAGTCAAATCTAGATTTTCAATGTTTAATGTTTTGCCAACTTTTGTTTGAATATTCTGAACAAGAAATGAGTTCTAAGACCTGAATTTGAATAAAAAAGAGATACTCATCTTTGTGTATGTGTGTGTAAGAGATAAACCAAATCTCAAATTTCTTGATAGTTTGAAATTTAAAAAGTTTGTAACATGTTGCTCAACAAAAAAGTTGAAGATTTCTCAAATTATCTAGAACTTTCAGTACATGTAAGTCATATACTTTTCAAGTCCCATAATATGTGTAGTAATAAAATCATTTGTTAACATAACTAAAGTTTTGGTTGAATGACTTTCATTTAACATAACATGGTATAACTCAGAAGGCTTTTCAAAACTGTTTTGTGTTTTCTAGGTAACTTTTACCTATTTAGAAAGAGAGGATGTGGTTGGAGAAGATAATGAAGCTGAAAATTCATTTGAACAAGGAAATTACGTCATGAAATTCAGCAAATCATACAATTATCTTGATCCTGAAGAGCGTGAAGAATTAATAGAACCACTTATATTTTTAAGTTTGCTACAGAATAATCCAAAGTTCTTAATCTCTACAAAATCATGAACTTTGTAAAATATGCAATAAGCAGCGTTATTTAAATTTTATGTTGTTTAGCACAAAAAAAAGAACAATGCATTGACAAGGACTCCAAGTCAGATGATTATCCATGTTCCAATCAGTGCCTAAGGAATGGCATTGAAGATGCAAATGATGAAGGTAGAAATGCATGTTCAAAGAAAATTACATCTTAAACTGTATAACATTTGCTTTATAAAACATGGTTCAAACTATATGTTTTTGTACCAAAAAATATATATTTAATGCCATCTGTAGTACTTGGTAAAAATTGTATACTTTGAAACACACTGTGCAATAGTTATTTGATAAAAACAATATATTTGTAAAATTTTTCATGTTTTCATGTTAAATTTGTTGATAATAAATGAGACTTTAGAATAAACATGTGTTTTGTATTTAGCAAGTGTGTAACAGACAGGTAATAATACCAGGCTATGTTATATTGTTTTCAGAAGAGCTGTTCTATCTTTATTTTTGATTAGACCAATTATCCTGAAGCATGTCTAAAGTATGAAGTCCACATTTTCACTGATTTCACCTTATTAGGTTGTATGTTTCATTTTAACCCATAAAACCAGTTTTAGTGTACAACAATACTACTACTTGTCTGTAGTCTATTAAAGGCAGGCCTTTTGAAAAAATCCATCACAGATGATATTGGTATATACAGTATACATATAAATATATACATGTACCGGTATATTCTAAACACTCTCTGTAGTGTATAATAGGTGTATAGTATATAACCAATCAAAATTTAGACATGACTGAAATATTTTTAATGGTAACTGTTACTTGTTTTTTCATCACAAGAGGGAGGTAATATTCCATTGTTTAAAGTACATGAGTAATGTATTTTTAAGCCAAGTTTAGAATTTTAGGGTAATTTCTTTATCATGGTACATGTAGTAACAAAATTACAGTAGATCTATAGTTTTGATCAGTGGTACAAAACAACAAAACATATCTAAGCTGGACTGACTAGATTAACAGCAAATGATTAGGTAAAATGTCATGTCTTTAGATTACAGCAATAATAGCCAGATCCACCAAGAATAAAATAGGTTGGTTATAAAGTAACAGATATAAAATGTCTGATAAACACATTGAAACAATGATAATGAAACTTTCATGGAAAACAAAAATAACAACACTGTAGTGTAAGTATACTTTATTATGCTACCATTCAACTTTTAAAAGTCTTTGCTATGCATCCTCACTGATGAATGTAACTAAAATAAATGTGTCTTAAAGTCTTTGGAGACACTAATGAAGAGAAATGATTGTTTATTGTTATCTTGACCATAATGATCATTTATGGAATATCAGTATACAGTGGTTACAGTTTAATGGTTGTCTCCCTTTACAATAAATAATGTTTACTGAAGTATGACTAATCACATTACATAATGACTTTTTAAATAGCATTTCTGGTATATCTAGTTGTTTATTCACCTCGAAGATTTCATAATGTTTAAAGTACAACTCCAGACTTGTATATTTTCTAGAATATACCATATATTTTCTAGAATGTACCATTAAGTATTTTTTCTGGAAATTTGAACCATCACTCTTTTTTCTCACTTAGTTTAACCCTTTTTAATTGATAAATCTGTTATAAGTAAAGACAATAATGTATTTAAACAGAATACAAACTTCATTTCCATTTATTTTTAATTGCATTTTACAAAATATCATCAATCAAACTATGATATAAGTCCTACTGCAAATTCAATTTTTCCCAAATTTCCGAAATGTCAATATTCAGAACACATGTCTCATTTCAAATTGATTTTAAAAGAACATGAAAGTCACAGTAAAAAATATCAGTTTTACAAATTTCAAAATATCATTCAAGGAAGATTAAATTCTTATTTCAAATTCAATTAAGTTCAAAATATATCAAATAACAACATTTAAAACCATTTTAAATGTCATTGATATCAAATACAGATGGCACAAAATATCGGTTACATAAATTATAGCACTTTTTTTTCAACTTTAAATAGATGTTCCTGATGTTTTTGAGATGTTGACTCCAAACTGGCACCAAATCTTAATTAATTTTGACCTTGTTTGTGTTTACATAAATGCATATGCAACTTTTTTATTATTAAGCTTCTGTGACGATCTGGTTAATCCAGTAAATTTTGTGAACTTAAAATTTGACCAAAAACACGCAAGCATACATACAACAATATCCGAGTCCTTAATAAATTTCGTCTGGGTAGGATGACGCATCTCATGGTAGAATTTGAACTACGGTACGTCGTATTAATAACGACTTATTTGATTCGTGTGATAGGTTTTTCCATATTACTTCACGCATGTGCAATCAAAGTGCGCGAATAAGCAGAAAAATGAAAAAATAAGGTAAACAAATACATTAAGTTGTCTATCTGTAACTTATATAAGATTGCTTTCAATGTTAGGCAAACTCCCAGACGTACTACTTGATTTTAAGTTATATAACGTAATAACATTGACAAAACAAAGATTTACTTAATTAATTAGAAATCAGTTTACGAGTTATTTCTTCAAATGCTTCCATGTCTGCGGTTGTGTGAAATGAAGTAACTTTCCTAAAGACAATATTTTCCTAACACAGCCAACAGATTACATTCCCTGACCTTTTGGATTTAGATTGTATTGTCAAAGTTAATGGTACTAAACTTGTTGCAGGATAATAAGTTAAAAAGATGATGCATTTCCAGTATGGCATAAGGAATTAACTTCATTTTATATATTATACTTTAGCCATCTGGTAACAGGAAATCACTATGTTCATCTGAAACATTGCTGCTATAAAAATTTGATTTGTTAAACAATCAGATCTCTTGGCACAAATACAAATACAAATTATTTTTAGTTAAAAGGTTAAATAATGCAAAAGAATTAGAAAAGAGGAACCATGTTGAGCTTTATCGGCAGAAATTTACATTAAAAGCAAAACAGATGAAATCATTGCATAAAATGTATTTAAAAGCACTGGTTTAAATAAAAGTCCTAAGAAAAATACAACAGAACTAAGAAAAAGAAACCAAAATGAATTAAAAAGCGAAAAAAACAATGAATGTGATGCAGCAAGAACTATATTTATCTGCATGCCACACAGTGACATGATCTACCAGACCACTGATTTTTGAGACTCTTCAATTGATTTATAGACATATATCTTGTCTATAGTGGTCTGGCAGCTCATTTCATTATGAGTGGCACAAATGAAATGTCATGCCACCACGGACATTTGGTGTAAAATCTCCATTTTTAAAATGTAAAATTTTTATATTAACCTGAAAATGTACTTAGCCATTTTCAATTACAACTAGGCTTAAGTGAACAATGTCAAATTTTGTTTAAGTTTATTCAATTTTCTCTCTAAATTTTTGTGTAATTCACTGTCACAAGCACTTAAACTTTGCAAGTAGATCTATTTCAACACGGTCTCAAAATCAATTTCAAGTAAGTTAATATAATGTGGCAACAAATGATCTCATTTATGTATTCTGGGTTGCTTGTAATTTTATTTTTATTTTTTTTATTTATTTTTTTTGTAAAGATCTAATTTAAACTGTATAAGATGGCTGCAGATTTAGAACAAACACAGGCAATATTTTTTGATGAATTTGATGATGAAACTGATGACGAAGATGCAAAAAGTAAAGGACCAGTGAGTTTATTACATAATTTTGATATATGTGATATGTCAGGAGGAAAAATTATACAAATTGGGCCATTTACTACATTTTACACAAAATATATCAGTTTTTGATTAAGATGATAGATAACATGTACACAAAAACTTAACATTATGCACAGAATCATGATTAAAAGCCATAGGTACCAATATTTGTGAAAACATTTTGATAATATGCACAATTCATGGTACCTTACATGCTCTTCTGAAAAATTGTTGGACTGTATGATTTTTTTTATATAAAGCATTTACATTTTGTCTAGAATTCATTTGATGGTGTATTCGGATTTGCAACAATATTTAACTCTACAATAAATATTGTTCATATGATACATTAAGACAACTAGTGTTTTCTGTTTATGGAGAAGTGATCAACAATTTTGTAATGCCATTATCTCTGAGTATTACAAAAACAAATAATTGAAAATTTTTACTTGATACATTACAAATTTTTAAGGCGTTGTAACATTAAAATATTTACAGATATCTTTTGTTTAGAGACAAGTAATTAAGAAATATTTCTTCATATTTAGAGATATTTGGGTTTCTTTTAATCTTTAGGGGATGGCATGATGAAACTGCCACCCATAATCTTTAGGGGTGATACCACATTCCATTTTCTTTTAAAGGGTAAACTTAAAAGAAAATTGCTGGAGTACTTTAAAGATCAAACAAATTTTGATAATTGAATAAATCATCAACTTTACCTTAGTTCCTTATTAATATAAATATGTTATATATTAAAATTATACAAGGCTTCATTATTAACAAATGTGGTAAAAATTTATTTGTTATTGAAAAATTTGATTTCAGACCAAGTTTTTATTTATCTTAAAGTGCCTTTGATTTTATTGTAACATTGCTTGTATGAAATGGACTTACGATAGAAAGTTGTAATGATTGAAGAACATGTATTTAACATGTTGTCACAGACACTAAAATGAAAAAAAAAAGTTTTGTCAGCTGCATACATTATGACCTCTTTAAATGTGACACAAACAATTAAATATTTATCAAAAATAATTTTAATAAGTTTAATAATAATGAATGGTATTGAGTTTTAGTAGTGGTGGTCAGATGCTTATTTCTGTATTTTGGTGAGTTTATTTCATGTACCCGTTTGATAGCTGTAGCTTAATAAGTTAATGATATCTGTAATTTGGAAGCCTTTTTTGACTTATTATGCCATTTGTTCACTCCGGTCTGATTAAATGCCAATTACTTTGTAAATAATGATGCAAATAGCAAGATACAGGCATTTTAAATTTAACCTGGCATTTCAAAGATTGTTCTATTTCCTTCAAAATTAAGGTGTACTGAATTTAAAGTTGAAAGATTTTCAGTTCTTTCTCCCTTCCCCTCTCTCTCTCTCTCTCTCTCTCTCTCTCTCTCTCTCACACACACACACACACACACACAAAACACACACACACACACACACACACACACACACACACACACACACACACACACACACACACACACACTTTTCTTTTTACTCATACTAAGCATTTGATTTCATGTTCTAAAATTTTAGGTTTCCCATTTGAAAGTCTTATCCAGTGCAGATTTTCCAGAGAAAATTTTCCCTCTACATGAAGGTAAAAGAAGCATTTTATATCTTACTTCAAGTTTTAAAATGTTACATATTTTTAAGAGAGGTGTAGATTGGTATTTTGGCATTGTTTACATTTAGACATATTGCAAACTGATGAAAAAGACATCTTAGTTAAACAACATAACATTTTTCATGTAAAAATTTCATTGAAATTAAAAAAAAAAATTTCATTAGTTCAATAATTTGCACTGATCAGTAGTATCTGAGTCTCTTAAAATCATGTGACTTCTTGGGCGGTTTTTTTTTTTCAGTACAATTACTATGTCTAATTGAAACTTGTGTTTTTGGGGGTCATATTGCTAGGGGAACTATCCAGATCTAGAGTTAATATTGAAAACTTAGAAACCAAGGTAGAATTTTAGTCGAAATAATTACTGTATAAGTATTTATTTTGGCTGTGTATTATTTTGGCGCTTTTGATGTTAAATTAATTTCAGCCGATATTAATACACTTCAAAAATTAATTTTAGCTCACCTGTCTAAGGAGGAAACAATGACAGTTTCAATATTAATACACAGTAAATGTTTGAAACCCTTGGGAGCACCAAATACATGTATAATACACACTAATGTAAATACTTATACAGTATTACATGGACAATTTTAATTGGAAGTTTGGTGGTTTCATCTACTAGGCTGTGTCTTTTTATGAATGATGTTATTTTAATAGTTATTTTTAATTTTGTACCTTAGCTAAGTATACTGTTATCATTGTTAAAACAATTTGCAGTTTTAGCTATAGCACTTTGACCTACAAAGTTAACTATGAAGGGATAATTTTAGATTGATTTTCTATTTAATACAGGTAAGAATGTGATAGGTAGACAGGAAGGTGTCTGTGATATATGTATCCCTCTAAAGGTAACTATACATTTTCATATACAGTAGGAACTCATTATAATGTCCCTTGAGAACTATTTGGAATTCCTGTCATATGTTTTTCTTTTATGATTTTCCCTCGACTTATTATTAAAATTCTTTATAATACCAAAATCTGACTAAATAAGTATGATTATGTCAAGGAATGGATGTTTCACTGCAGTACATATGTCAATATTCACTGTTGTATGTTCTCTATTTTTGCAACCACAGTACATGTACAGTGTGTGTGTGTGTGTGTATATATATATATATATATATATATATATATATATATATATATATACATTTGATTTGAAAATCTTGGGTATCAACCCTATGTTTTGTGATAACAAATTGCATAGTATGGTTAACACGATTCAGTGTTCTGTTGTGGCAGCCCTTAATTAGTACATTTCTTTATATACTTTATTTTTTATATGGAGTATGACTGAATAAAGTATGACATAAACACATACCTGACAAAAGCCAAAAAAAAAAAAAAAAAAAAAAAATGACCATGTAAAAACTTAGATAAACACTTGACAGAATTTTAGGAGGATAATAAAATGACTGTTATCAAATGGTTCCTTTAAGTAATCTTTTAGGACCCTTATCATCCCAATAACTTTGCAACTAATTGTGAGATGACTGTATAATTATGTTAATTCAGCAGGGCCATGATAATTTGATTATGATTAACTATTTGTAATGATACATACATCATACCTGCCTGTGTCTTCATTGTATCATTTCAGTAGATCCAGAAATTTAGAATATTTAAATCTCACTATACATGTACATGTATGTGTTATTAGTTATGAAATCATTTGTAATATTGCTACTATATTTTCTCAGTATTGTAATAAAGCATTTTGTTATAATTTCTTTGTAGGCCTTATCCAGAGAACATGCATGTATTGAGATTCAAGGCGACTCTCATCTGATTTATGACAAAGGAAGTCGTAACAAGACAAGGAGGGCAAAGGTATAAATTAATAATGTTCATTTTGATTGTCTTTTAACCATGTTTGCAGGCATAATAATTATTAGATCACATATATAAGATTTTGTTATCTTGTTTGTATTTCTTTAAATATACATGTACTGTATATTAACTGATTGCCACGAGATAAGTGAAAGAATGTTGACTTAAGCATAAAACTATAATAGCACTGTATTCCACTCTTTGAATATATGATGTAAATTATATCTAATTTCTTGTCAAAATTATTCTGGGATTTCCAGATGTTCATCCAGATGTACATTGTAAAGTTATCTCCCTTCAACTTTTAATAAATTGTAAACATGGTTTTTTTTAGAACACCCTAATTGGCAATAACTTTTTTGTTGTTTAATTCTTACTGGAAATATTGCTATGAGTAGATTCATACCTGAAAGTTAAACCTGACACTACAATTAGTAGTACGTCAACTTTTACTCCTTTTTGTTTCAGTTGTTCTTGTCACCTGATGTGAGATATGAATTAAAACACAATGATCAACTCATGTTTGGTGATGTCAGCTGTGTATATCTTATTGAAAATCAGGTAAAATTATAATTTAAGAATAACAACTTGAGTCAACCCCATCTAATAGTTTTGTGGAATGTACATTTATTGACATCACTGGCTATTTTGTGTTGCATCATAAAGGTAATAAATCATGATTTATTAAAACACAATAATTTTTAAAAAATAAAAAAAAAGTTTTTGGAAACTGCCATTTATTTCTTTATTAGTCAAGATCCAGTTCAGTACTGTCAGAAGTTATTATTTGTGACCAGCAAGATTTATTACAAATAATTGTTTGTACTTACATGTACATGTATAAAGGCATTATGTTGTTTCAGTTTGCCACACCATCATTCATTCATTCATTCATTCCATTCATTCATTCATTTCATTCATTCATTCATTCATTCATTCATTCATTCATTCATTCATTCATTCATTCATTGCAAAATATTGACATTTTTAGTATTAAATTCTGAAAAATTATTCACAGACTATAGTCTCTTGACCTATTTCTAGTATTTATGTAATGTGTTTTTATGATTTGATTGTATACATAGAAGGGTGACAGTGGATCAGAAACGGGTTCAGAATCTATGTTCCAGACTGCTCCTACTGATGCCTTGGGTAAAGACCAGAAACAAGGTGCTCTGGAAGGAACAGTGGTTATAGAAGAAGAAGGGTATGAAAGTGATGAAAGTGTAGATCTTCTTCAACCTACTCAGGTATCAATATTATAATGTTTATCAGACTTCAATTGTTTTACACAATTTCTCAATTTATGAGTTCCTGCAGCACCTTTGTTTTTAAGTTTTCCAAGGAAAAAATTAAAACGGTGCTGATCTAATTAATGATGCATACTTAGTAAAATTGAATTACTTGTGGATACATCTAAATATACTTTTTAGTGAAAATGAATCACTGATGAATGCATTTTAATGCATATTTAGTGAAACTGAATCACTGATGGTTAAAATTACTAGTGTAATATGTGATTTGTTTTTATTGAAGGCATATCTGACCAACTCTACAGCAACACTAAAAATAGCTCCAGACTCTGAGGATGAAGAAGGTTTGTATATCTTGTTTTATAATTTAAATTTCAGTTTAAAATGATCACAACATAGAAGAAATGCATACTTTCTCCTTGACAATTGCCAGTACATTTAAAGTAGGTTGATCAAATCAGGAAATTGACAGAATGATTTGACTCACTATACTTTTAGGTCTATTGTGTTTATTTCAAAGTACCGGTACCGGTATGCTAAAATTTAATCCTAATTCCAATCATTAAAATGCCTTGTAACATGTATATTATAAGATTTTGGATGGACATTGTACAACATTAAGTATGTGTTTGAAACTTTGCAGATATGAAGAAAAAATCCAAATATAACTGTGAAGGACACACCAGCACCATCTAGACTTAAAGGTAAGCTGTATAGGTGTAATAGGGTAAACTGTATAGGTGTAATAGGGTAAACCTGTATAGGTGTAATAGGGTAAACTGTATAGGTGTAATAGGGTAAACTGTATAGGTGTAATAGGGTAAACTGTATAGGTGTAATAGGGTAAACTGTATAGGTGTAATAGGGTAAACTGTATAGGTGTAATAGGGTAAACTGTATAGGTGTAATAGGGTAAACTGTATAGGTGTAATAGGGTAAACTGTATAGGTGTAATAGGGTAAACTGTATAGGTGTAATAGGGTAAACTGTATAGGTGTAATAGGGTAAACTGTATAGGTGTAATAGGGTAAACTGTATAGGTGTAATAGGGTAAACTGTATAGGTGTAATAGGGTAAGCTGTATAGGTGTAATAGGGTAAACTGTATAGGTGTAATAGGGTAAACTGTATAGGTGTAATAGGGTAAACTGTATAGGTGTAATAGGGTAAACTGTATAGGTGTAATAGGGTAAACTGTATAGGTGTAATAGGGTAAACTGTATAGGTGTAATAGGGTAAACTGTATAGGTGTAATAGGGTAAACTGTATAGGTGTAATAGGGTAAACTGTATAGGTGTAATAGGGTAAACTGTATAGGTGTAATAGGGTAAACTGTATAGGTGTAATAGGGTAAACTGTATAGGTGTAATAGGGTAAACTGTATAGGTGTAATAGGGTAAACTGTATAGGTGTAATAGGGTAAACTGTATAGGTGTAATAGGGTAAACTGTATAGGTGTAATAGGGTATGTGAGTCTTACCATGATGTACATTGTATGTGATATGTAACAAGGTATGTGAGTCTGTATAATTATGCAATTTATAGAGTATTTGTATAAGAATTACTGTTGTCTAACATCAAATTACAGCTAACAATACCATTTTAAATTTTTAAAATGAGACTTGTGGTTCCTATTGTTAGAAACCTGATTAGTTCAACTAGACATACATGTATAAATGCAGTTGAAAAAATTCATTTCTTATGAAAGAAACTTACACAGATATATTTTATATTCTAAAATATATGAGGAAATGGGTTTTATATATGTGTTATATAAAAACAAGTGGTTGGATTATTTTATATACAAACACTTAAGAGGCTTATTTATTATTGCAGGTATATCAACACTTGTTCTACCAGAATCAGATTCGGATACAGATGATGAAGAACAGAAGAAATTAAAGTCAAATGATATCCAGACATTGTACATAGAAGGTGAAAGTTAACTTTAAATAATTCATTTAATGATTTTTGTCATTGCACAATAAACTCTGTGTCATTTTTCATTTTTTGATTAATAACAATTTTGTTTTTAATAGTTTTACATTTTACAAATTGTAAATGATAAATGGATCACATTGCTTTGAACAAGATTTTGCTGATGATGACGACTATTATTGAAGCTTTATTTACAGTTTTTAGTTTGTAAGATTTTCTAGAAACAATTGTTTATAATTAAATTGTACCATTTTGTGACCAGACCACTGCTGAAGCCAATTTTTTGTAAACAATAACAGAATAAATTCATGCACACATTTCACTGTTGTTCACATTGAAATAATATGTTGGATGAACATTAATTTTTTTTTTTTCATACCACTTTTTTCTTTTGGTATACATTTATGTAATTTAATTATAAGCATTGCCTTTATTTTTTGTTCGGTCTGCTGAAAAATAACCAAACAAAAGTAATGCTTAAATAGATGTTATATAAAAAGTGCTTTCGGTTGAGGGAAATATGGAGGATTGCTTCCCATTGGGAACTTTATCTCCCAAACTGACAGGCAAGGGGAGACACCCCTCCATATTTCCCTCAACCAAGGGCAATATTATTCTGAACAAAAAGTGATTTATTTTACCTTTTATTCCAAGAAAGCCTGTTTCAGTCATAAGTTTCCATGCCTAACAGTCAACATTGCAATATCCCATTGCAATGTTGACCACTGCTTCAAACACAAGCATTGTTTCATACCACACAATTTGAAATTGACCAATAACACGAAATTTTTATGAGGTATGATAAATGTATTTATTTATATACATTGTCATATATGTGGACATGTATGTGTATGTACAGTTGTATGGTGAACAAATTATTTGAAGCTTTATTCTCAGTTGATATCTTATGTCCAGATGAACAAGACAGACCAATCAAGCCTTTCATTTGCATACATGTATATATTTTACATGTTATTGTTACGTTTTTAATAATATCTCACATAAATTTTTCCATTTATTTTTAGAAACTCAGAAAGATGATTCAGTTGAGGGAGACATTTTATATGCACCAACACAAGCTTGTCACGTGACAGAGAGTGATGATGGTAATTACACTTTAAGTAAAACATTTATGTTTGTACCAGACCTTCAAAAATGCTGATTTTTAGTGAAAAATGGCGATTCAAACTTCAAAAAGCTGATTCAAAAAATATCTGAGTTGCCTTTTTTTCCGTAGAGGGCAAGACAAAATCTGATTAAAAAATCTTTAATGTAGGCTTGTTAACAATTAAGAATACTCAGGACAGGGTCACGAATCACCCAACATCGATGCACCCTTTGCCGACCCCCATTTGACCTTGCCGGTGTTTGTGGAGCCCTGGTTTGTACATGTCTGTGTGTATGCATTAGATTTGTGTGAATTAGAGGTTCACCCTTATTTGAAAATGAAAAAAAATTCTCTGTATTTACATGTATTGTTTTCTCTAGAATGTTTGGTTATACTTTTATTTAAAGGAAATGACATTTGCAAAGTATTCTGTTTTCATTTGAATTGGCAATTAATGTGTTTAATTTACTGTGTTTTCTATATAGAAACAACAGACAATGAAGAATGCAATGGTTTATGGAAGATATATTCAGTATATTTTATTTATTGTATTTTTTTCATAGAAACAACAGATGATGAAGAATGCAATGATTTACGGAAAGATATATTTGCTGCAGCAACACAAGCAATTACTGACATTGATACTAAGTGAGTATCATTAAATATTTACTATTCAATATTTTAATGTAATTACTAGCCATTTCTATCCATAATAAAGTAAAGAAAAAAAAAACAACAACACAAATGTACATGTATTTACTTGTCTCTAATGTTATTATAAATAATAATAATAACAACAGTAATAATAATATTTTTATTTTTGATAAAATCTTTAATGATAAATAACATTGTATCTGAAAGTTCTAAAATCTTTTTTTTTTTTTTTTTTTGCTGTTTAAATTCTTTTAAAGCTGCAATAGTCTTGTTAAGAATTTGGGAATGAAATCTCAACAATATCAGGGTTTATTTGACCATAGCCTTGGAAAGAATGAGATAAGAAATTTTACATTTTACAATAACAGTTAACTCAGTGTGGTAAACAGGAATCACAAATTTCTTTGTGCTATTGGTAAATATATAAAATGTTTAATAATCTGTGTGTTTTAATTTATCTCTCTTGTGTAAACATGCGTTGAATGAAAAAACTGATGATTTTTTTTTCCGATTTAGGAATGATAAAACAGAAGACCACAGTGATATGCCTACACAGAGTTTTGTAGCAGAAAGTGATGATGAAAAACAAGATGAAGTAGGTTTATACACTATTAATGTGTAGTTTTATTTTTGTTATACTGTAATTAAAAAAATATAAAAAGGATACTTCTATTAACTTTTGTATTATTAAGTGCACACAGGAAAGATTTATAAGCAGTCTTTTGTAAGACACTGTCCATAAAAACACAATATCAACTTTATTAACAAATTCTTGTTTAGGATTTATAAGCAGACTTTTGTTAGACACTGTCCATAAAAACACAATATCAACTTTATTAACAAGTTCTTGTTTAGGCAATAACATGTCCCAGGTAGTTTAATAAGATTGATAGTATTTTCACACTTCTGCTCTTAACTTAGTTTGTATTTCTGTAATTTTTTCATTCTTTCTCCTTGTAGACAAAGAAAAAGCCTGTTGTCAAGGAAATAGAAATAACAGATGATGAGTCAACTGATGATGAAGATGGTGTTGGACCTGACGTTAGCCATTTATTTGCAAATCCAACACTAGCCTGTGATATGGAAGATAGCAATGATCAAGAGGACGGAAACCAATGCTGTGGAATGGATGAACCAACTCAGGAATTCTCTGGGGTAAATGATCCTACACCAACATTTGAAAATGTCTCCCAATTAAGTCAGCAGAGTAAAAAAGAAGAAACTTTAGTTATACATGAAGGAGGAACTCTAGCTGTGGAAGATGTGGCCAGGAGGGAAGAAAACAAGAAATCTGTTGTTAAAGGAAATGATAACACAAGGGTGTTTAGCGGAGATGAAACACTAGCCGTAAATGAAAGTCTAGTTTCTAAGAAAGCTTTGTCGCCAAATGTAAAATCTAAAAATGATGATGCCACACAAGTATTTAGTGGAGAAGATCAAACTGTGGCCATAGGTGAATCTCCAGTTTCTAAAAAAACTTTGTCACCTAATGTTAAAGTAAAAGATGATGATGCCACACAAGTATTTAGTGGCAATGAAGATCAAACTGTGGCCATAAATGAATCTCCAGTTTCTAAAAAAGGAGAAACTATACCAAGAATTCTGTCACCAGATTCAAAACTTAAAAATGAGGACCCTACTCAGGTAGTAAGTGGCATTGAAGATCAAACTTTAGCCATAAATAATTCTCCCCTTTCTAAGAAACAAGTAAAGATGCAAAATGAACAATTTGAAGTTAAGGATGCCACTCTTGCATTAGATAATATTTCAGAGGATGCCACTATGGCTGTGTCAGAAGAAACACTTCCTGAAACAAAACAGAACAAAAGAGGAAAAAGGAATGCTAAAAAAGCACAAACAGAACCTGTTCACAATGAAGATAAGACACTGATTGAAAATATAACAGACGATGCCACTGTGGCTGTATCAGATGATGTTTCTTCAGAAGATAAGACACATCCACCAAAGCAGATGTCAAGAGGAAGGAGAAGTTTAAGAAATGTAAGGTCTGATGCTGACATCAGTATCACACATGATGCAACTGTAGCAATATCAGATGAGACACAAGCTGACAGTGACATAGAAATGAAACAAAGAAAAACCTCAAAGAGAGGGAAGAAAAAATCTGTTGTCAGTACTGACACTGTTGATGCCACAGTTGCTATAACAAATGATACAATACCAGGAAGTGAGAAAAACTTGGAGCAGGGTAAAAAGGGAAAGAAGAACCAAAAGAAATCACATCAAAAAGAGACTGATACCACTCAAGAGTTTGACGTTTCTACATTGGTTGAATCTGATGATGCCAAAACGGCCATTACAGTGGCTACTGGTGTTGGTAACGATGATGCCACACAGGTTTTTGAGGAACATACTAGCTTGCCAATCATGCATGTAGATGAAGCAAGTAGCAAAATTCAATTTGATGATGTTTCAAATGATGATACACAAACTTTTGCAGTAAATGCCACCTTACCAGTTTCTGAATCTGATGAAGTCAAACCCTCTCCCAGAGGCAGATCCAGAAGAAACAAATATAAAGAAGAGAACAAATCCACTGAAACTTTTAGAACAAAGAAAAAACAAGAAAAACATCAAGTTGAAGACAAAAGTAATGATGCCACACAGACGTTTGATAATGATGGAGCCACTCAAGTGTTTGACATTGGTGCTGAGGAAGACAGTAAGTCTATAAAAGGTGGCATATCAAAGAAATCTGATGGAAAATTATCTTCAAAAACAAAAGATGACAAGAAGTCAGCTAAAAATGTATCTGGTAAGTTATATGTTACCATTTTGCAATTATAATGGGGGTAGGGTGGGTTTAAATTTTAGAAAGACCTGACATATATGTATTTTAGATTCATCTTGTTTGTCAGTCTGTCTCTATAATGGTGTTTCCTGTGTATCTGTAAAATTGTGTCCACTTCATTACTCCCACATCTGTTGATGTATTTTGATCTAACTTGGCATAAATGTATAGCAAACACAGAAAATAATGTTTCACATACCTATTTATATGAGAAGTCATAGTAAAAGTCACATTGTCAAAGTAATTTCGAGTTGGCTCTCAAGAGATGGCTGTAAATTTGATTTTTAGATGTTTAAAATTGAAGTAGCCAATCATCCTTCCATTATTTTATTGAAGAATGCAGCTTATTGGCGTTAAAATACATGTACATATGGTCTTATTATTTCTTGACTGAAAGTGTGAGGATTTTTATAAGAGGTTTATTACAACAGCAGATCTGGAGATTTTCAGGATACATTTTAATTCTGCAATTTTGTTTTTTTTTAGACTGAATGAATTTATGCAAAAAATGAATGATTGCAATTTTGCTGATGTGACCACCACTATATGCTGACACCCAGTCCATTTAGAGGGGCCTCAGTGGCCGAGTGGTCTAAAGCATGAGCTTACACTACCTCTCACCACCTGGGTTCGAATCCCACTTGGGACAGATCCTAGTGTAAGAAAGTATGTTAGTTTGCTTGTCGAAGGTCGGTGGTTTTCTCCGGGCACTCCAGTCTCCTCCACCATCCCAGAACTGACTGCCTCGAAATAAGTGAAAGATTCTTGACTGGGGCGTAAAACACCATTACTCCACTCCACTCGTCTCAGTCCATTTAGACCAGTGTTTTAAGGTCAATTTCCTTCATATTTCAACCAAATAGAACTTCTGAATAAAGACCACATACCTATAAAGTCTATATTTTTCAGATCCCATGTATGGTCTTTGTATATAGGTTTTACAATAAGAAGATTTAGTATTTAGCTGTTAGTTATTTTTAACACCTCGAAATAAGGACCACTTGTCTTTAAAGGCTGTATATTTTTAGATTTCTGGGTAGTCTTTGACTATACTGTAATCAGACTTAATATGTAGATGTTAGTTATCTTTGAGGAATAGTGTCTTAAAGATGAAAAATATGTACTAAGTTTAACTTCAGTAAGAATCATTTTCTTAGAAATCTAAATGAAAATTTTCATTTAAACTTTTTTAAATTATATTAGACACAGAAATGTCAGAAGAAACAACTGAAGCTTCATCAGGTCTAGCAGCAAATGTTGAGGCCACACAAGTTTATGCTATGGAAGTTGAAGATGATGATGCTACTCCTTTAATAGAACCAACACAGCCATATGGCATGGAGGATGATGAGGAAGCAGTACATTTTAATATAGAGCCAACACAACCTTATTGTCTAGAAGAGGAAATGCCACCACCAGATGAAGAGGTAAAGTGACAGTTTAATTCAGGGCATAAAGTTTATTGAGTACATATTGCATTGTAAAGTGGGTAACTATTTGTCAACTTCAGTAGATCTTAAGAGACCAAGTTTTTGTTTTTAACATTTTTATGACAGATTAGATGTACAAGTAAACTGCAATGTACTATAAATTTCATATAATGTTACACCACTGTGGTAGCTCAGTTGGTAGAGTGCTTGCTCCTTAAGTGAGAGGTTGTGGGTTCAAACTTCAAACCTGACAGGGTCTGACCCAAAGCTTAAAATGTGGGTACTGACTGTTCTTTCGTCAAGCACTCAGCATTACAAAATGAAAGTCATGGTTGTTTTAGATGGGAACTGAAAATAAACAAGGTCCCATGGCACAATAAAGAACACTGCTGTATAATGCCACCAGTGCAATAAAAGGAAAAATTTCTGCACTTTCACCTATAACTGGTGACTTCTGATCATAAGTGAAATATTCTTAACTGGGACTCTTAACACCATTACTCAAGTGAACTAATATAATATAATCCTTCATCTTTTAACTTAAAAGCAGATCTGCTATTAAAACAGGAAAAATTCAATGATGTAAAAAGTTCTTTTTTTTTTTTTTAACAATATGCAGTTTGTTTTAAAAGCAAAAAAATTACCTGTATACATTTACTTTTAAGATATTTGCTATGACATTCACTGTTTTTGTGACAGTGTATTAAGCCTTTTTCATGGAAAATCTAATAAACTTTATTAATGTATGTTAGAAAATTTTTTTTTTTGAACATGTATAATTTTAACATGTCTTTAACATTAGAGCATTCCAGATAGTGAAGAAAAAAATGATTTATTAAAAAGTCCTGTTGTACCATTACCAGCAACATCTCCACATAAGTCTGCCCTGGCTAGTCCAAATAGACGCAAACAGAAAAGTCCATCACCGAAATGTGTCAAATTTGATGTCAAAAAGGTACAGTGCTCAATTTTGAATGTTGTTATTTAATATAGAATGAAATGTTCAGACACAATGTTTAATATCAGCTGATGTGTAGCATAAACATCCTGATATATTTAGAGAATTCCATTTGTATTCATACATCTGTAATATAAGATTACTGTAGCTTTATTGAGATAGTACACCATATAACCACATTCAATAAATATTAGTAACCTTGGTGACCTAATATGGTTTATACAAGGTCAGTAAAATCCATATTGGGCCACCACTGGGGTAGCTCAGTTGGTAGAATGCTCAACTAAGTGGGAGGTCATGGATTTAAACTACAACCGGGTCTGACCTAAGACTTTTTTGTGTGTAGTGACTGTTCTTTTGCCAAGCACTCAGCATTACAAAATGAAAGTCATGGTTCTTTCAGATAGGAACTTAAAATAAACAAAATCCCATGTCATGGTAGGAGTGACACGATAAAGAACCCTGCTGTATAATGACTTCAGCGCAACACACAGCCAAAATTCTGCACTTTTGCTTATAGCTGGCGACGTCTCGATGTAAGTGAAATATTATTGATTGGGACATAAAACACCATTACTCAACTCCCATATCAAGCGAGGGCAAAGCCAGAGCCAAGATATGGATTGTATAAACTCACCCTGTAATGATTATATCCTACCAATCACCCTGAGGAACCAATGTAAATGTGATCTAGTGACAAAATACGCTGTTCATGCCAATCACAGTTTTGGATCAGAAATTGCTTACGATGTAAGTTACATGTTTCTAACATCAAGCAAACCAGTTATACATGTTTTGTGATTTAATTTAATTCAGAACAAGCCATATAAGATGCATTGCACATTGTGTAGCAGTACTATCCTACTGATCATAAGAGAATCATTAAAAAAGAACAATTTCAATCCATTTACACAGTGATTGAGTGACATGATACAGTTGGCGTGGCGAGCCATGGTTGTGTGATAAAATAACAATTAACTTACTATGAAATTCTGTCTAACAAAGTATCTTTACTCTTGTTCCTAGAATTAAAATATTTTGTTTCATTATCAACACATCATTACTTGTGTTCTTACTTGCTGTAAGTGTTTGAATAAATAGGACGTGTTTAATATCAAGCCATCATTGATGTTGGTCAAGGGAAATAACTTTCATACTGACTAGATATGGAATCGAACTGACCCAACATGGTCTATATTAGGTTACCATGTGACCAAAATTGCTCAGTGATATCCACAGAAACTAGTGAGAGGTAAGATATACATGTACCTGTATGCACATCATACAGGTCATCTGTTTCTAGTGTTATCTTTAACATTTTATTGTCTGGCCACATATTCGAAGGAACGGATGCATACAATGCAATACATGATATCTGTAAAACATTTTTTTGTCTGGCCAGAGGTTAAGGAATAGTGTTTCCAATGTCATCCTTAACATCATCTTATTTGTCCATTGATACTTTAAAGTTAGTACTGAATTGATAATAATGTCAGAGGGAATACCTAAATGGGTACTTTTGTTAAGGGAAGAAATATAGGCAGTAAATTGTCAGTGTCAGTGTTGAAGGAACAAGATAAATAGTTCTATTCTTGTGTTAGTATTTACTTTTTTGTTAATTTTTATGCCAAAATTTCTGACTGTTGTCTCCGAGTCTCGAGTTTCAGACAGCAAGACAATGTTATTATTAGTTAGTGTTTAAAATAAGATCTTGTAGATTTACTATTATATCTAACAATCTGTTATTCACATTTTATATTTAAGGGTATGTCAGAAAATTCTGAAGAAATAGACATGTCAGACACCAATAAAAAATCATCTACCAGAGTGACACGAGGCAAGGTCGACATGTCACAGAACTCATCTAAAGCCTCAAAGAAAGATCAAAAGAAAAATCAAGAGGAGGCAACTCCAGTTGTAACAAAATCTACAAGAGGAAGGCGATCAGCGCAAGCAGAAGATCAAGAGGAGGCAGCTCCTGCAATAACAAAATCAACAAGAGGAAGACGATCAACACATGCAGAAATACAGAAACAGGATGAAAAGAAAACAACCAAGAAAGGCAGAAATTCACTACCAGAAGAAACACAAAAAACTGAGGAAGAGAAAGCAACAAGAAAAGGTGGGAGAAGGTCAGTCCCTGCTGTCATGGAAAGAAATGTTGGGGAAAACAAAGTTGAAAGTTCAGAAGTCAAAACAAGAGGAAAACGAGGCAAAACGAAAGTTTTGAAAGACATTGATGAGAAAAATGAAGTAAAAGATGACCCAAATAATGCTGAAAATCCATCTATTACAGAAAAAGCTGAAACACAATCTGCAAAGAAAGCCAGGGTTAAAATGTCAGTGGATACGGTTAGTCAAATTGAAACAATAAAAAGTGGTCATGCTGATGTGGGAGATACTTCATCAGAAACTGAAGCAAACAAAGAACATCACAAAAATGAAACTGAAAGTAAAACTGAGGAAAATCCTACAAATAAAAAGACAAAAGGGAAACGTGGCAAGCATAAAAATAATTCAGAGGAAATACATAAAACGGGTATTGAAAAAGGTCATGAAACAGATAATAGTGTAAATGACAAAACTGAAGAAGAACCTCAACCATCTGTAAGTAAAAATAAGGATGAACAGGTTGATTCTCATAGAAGGAAACATGGCCGTTCTTCAATAATTCATCCTGTAGATGACAAAAGTGGTGAAAAAGAATCTGTACCTTCTAATAGTGCATTGAAAGATGATAAAAAACCAAGTGAAAGTAAGGGTAGATCTAGAAAAGGAAGGGATTCTGTCGTTAACATGGATGAAAATGAAAATAAGGAAAGTGATAAATGTGCTGATAGTAAGGATGAAAAAGAAGTTTCACATTCTACTGTAAGAAGTAAAGGCAGAAGAGGGAGAGACAGTAAATCTGTGGAAAGTGTGGAAGTTAATGTAGATAAATCAGTAGTCAATGAATCTGTGGTACATAAATCTGCTAAACGGGGGAAAAAAACTGAAAATATGGAGGCTAAAACAAATAAAAATGATGTACCACAAGATACTCTTGCAAAATTAAAAAGGACAGGACAAAAAAAATTAGATAATAGTGATGCCACCATAAATGATGATTCTGATAATGAATCAGTAATCAAAATAGGCAAAAAAAGAAAGGCTGTCACAGATGATAAAACAGACAGTCAGGAGAGTGATACTAAAGCCAGGAGTAAAAGACGGAAAGTCACAGAAAATAGTGATGATAAAACAGACAGTCAGGAGGCTGATACTAAAGCCAGGAGTAAAAGACGGAAAGTCACAGAAAATACTGATGATAAAACAGACAGTCAGGAGAGTGATACTAAAGCCAGGAGTAAAAGACGGAAAGTCACAGAAAATACTGATGATAAAACAGACAGTCAGGAGAGTGATACTAAAGCCAGGAGTAAAAGACAGAAAGTCACAGAAAATACTGATGATAAAACAGACAGTCAGGAGAGTGATACTAAAGCCAGGAGTAAAAGACAGAAAGTCACAGAAAATAGTGATGATAGTCAAGAGGCGAAAAGTAAAGCTGGGGGAAAAAGACAGGCAATAGATCAAGATGTCACACAAAGTCCATCTTCTCAGAAACCAGCAAACACATTAACAGTTAGTTCCCCATCATTACGACGTAAATCTACAGAACCTAAACCTAAGGTGTTATTTACAGGTGTGGTTGATGAACAAGGACAAAGGGTTAGTATTGGTTCTTTTTTTTTTTTTTTTTTTTTAATCTTGATATAAAATTTAATGACATTCAGTGAAACAGGTGTGTTAAGACAGGTAACAGTATTAATTTGATAACTAGAACAACATTTTGTTAGTCATTATTTAGCCCCATGAAATATCATTATCATGATTCATAGTTCATATCTTCATAACTCTTAAAACAAGAGTTAATTGAAGTTCAGTACAAGTTCAGTACATTTCAAATTATCAGGTCACAATACTCATATTTTTAAAAACATGTAATTTCAAACCTCCAAAATATCAAAATCTGAATGAAATTATTGTGTGTACAATGCAAAAATTAAAAATAGAATTGTAAGAGGGAAACAAAAAACTCGTTATTTTACATGGTGTTAAAATCTAGTTTATTCCAAATTCACTCAAGACTTTTCAAATGGTGTTCAGCAAAGGAATAACATGTACACGTATATACAGTCGTATATACAAATTTTCACATCTTTAATTTTCTTTCTTTTTTATGTTTTATTATGATTTTTATTTATTTATTTGTAGATAGTAAAAGATCTAGGTGGTGAATTAGTATCATCTGTTTATGATTGTACACATCTAGTAACTGATAAGGTAGGAATCTGTTTAGATGTACAATGTATATGTATAAAAGTCTTTAAAATATTTTTGAAAAAAAAAATCTTATTATGACCGTTCTGACTTCCAGTGAAAACAAAATACCTATTGTTGTAACCAGTGCATATTTTTGTACACACCCAGAAATAAGTTATTAACATTCCATTAAAACAATATTATAATCGAAGGAAATAGTCAAGAACCTATGGGGTTAACAAGCTTAAAGTATAATTGAAAAATAAGATATATCCATATATCAATGTGCACAATGACTTGCAGGGTTACTAGAATACTTAAAATCAGTTAAATTTTTGCTAGCAATTTACCTTTACACATTTTTTTCTAAATGTAGAAATTAACTGAAATAAATTTAAATACAATTTGTCAATTTTTTTTATGGATATTTTTATTAATGACCTCATTTAAAAGTCACCAATAGAAAAAAATTGGGTGTCATAAATAAGTTTTGATTGATTTTAAAGGTAAGAAGAACAGTAAAATTCCTTTGTTGTTTGTCTCGAGGAATTCCTATCGTCATGCCAACCTGGTTAGAGAATTGTAATCAAAGTAAAAGATTTATTGGTGAGTAGTTATTCATCATTGAATTCTTATACTGTAGTCATGTGTTAATTTTAGAAAAATTGGACAACATAATGTACAATTCAAGTTCTAGACAATGTGTTTTAGAATCCAAAGTTAAAATGCCAAGTTATCAAGCTGAAGTTAAAAGAAACTTACACAAAAATATGGATTCCACATAGAACAATACTATTTTTGTTGAGCCTGGCATTGCCATAAGGCGAGACTTAGGTGTTACTTTTCCAGTGTCGTCGTCGTAGGCAGCGGTGGCGTGTCAAAATGTGAAAGTTTACGTTAAAGTAAAGTATTTTCTACTTGATCAAAAAATAACCAGGCGAGACATTTAAATCCATAGAATTCTTGTTACAGTTTTCTGTTTTAATTGCTTGAATAAAGTATTTAATTTTAAAAACAATCATGCAGTCACTTCGTTTACAGCTATATATTACAATGGACTTGTTTCATGAAGTCTATTTTTTAAAAATTCTTACATTTTAGATTATGCACCATATCTTGTACATGATGCATCTTCAGAGAAGCAGTATAATTTCTCACTACGGAAGTCCATAGAGAAAGCTAGTGAGGCATCAGTATTAGATGGTTATAAAATTCATGTTACTAAATCTGTCAAACCAGATCCACCACAAATGGAAGGTAGGAACTTTAAAATATTTTATAGGAATATTATTACTTTTTTGGTAAAAAAACTTTGAATGGAATGGAGGAAATAACTAACAAATCTTCTCTATAACAAACTAAAACATCAGGAAATGTTTTTCAATATCAAACTTAATAATATCAATAATATTAATATTAATTGTTAATTATTAACCACCCAAACACAAAACTTAGCTGTCCGAATACAGTGTCCACTCATAACTTCCATATCTATAGATTGGATTTTGATCAAATTTGGCACAAATGTATACTAATATACATGTAAGATGATGTGTGGTATACCAAACTTGGTTCTCAAAGGTTGGGTAACAAGGTCAAATCGTGGATTTGAATTAGGAATTGGGTTAGGTACAGCGGAATAGTAAGTGAAATATACTGAATATAAATTGAAGTTTATTGTGTTTTCTATGAAAATTAAGCATAATTCACTGTCAGAAAGACAGTGACTCAGTATTTTAATAATACACATATAACATTAGCATTAGTTTAAAGCAAAAGAAGGAGACAAATCTTAACTTTTGGCATTATACATGTAGATTAAAGTTCATCAGGGGCATTTATCTTTTAGAACCAGTGGATTGCGGAAAAATTCATTTTACTGTTTGTAGGATAAGGCAGAGTAGGATTAGGGTTAGCTGATGGTTCTTGCTGTGGCTCCACAGGTCTCTTTATCTGATCATTTCTGTTTTTGTAGCAAATACACGTACATATAGATTAATATGGTCATTTTAATATTGGCTCTAGTATCAGATCTTATCATGATGAACTGATGATCATATACATGTACTTAAAAGTTGGTTCTTGACAGATAATAAGGTAATCATCATTGATATATTTTTAAGTACATGTGTATGACTATTACGGTAGTTTATGATATCATTTGATACTAAAGCCTTTACTAAAACAACTACCGTAGTAGTTATTAATATTTATACATGTAAATGTTTATATCACAACATAAAGAAAAATTTCTTCAGAATGATAGTTACATGTATGTAGAAGGCTTTATTTAATATACATGTACATTTATTTATAACTTTTTATTTTGTAGATATTATTAAGTGTTCAGGTGGTGAGGTAAGTCATTAATATTTACATTGAAACTTATGTACATGTACATGTATTGCATCCATACAGGATTCTAATTTTTGCTCCAAAATAGTTGAAAGATTACAAGCTAAAACCCCTGCAAGGTCTAACAAAAACTAAGTTATGGTAGTTATTGTTTAATTACCAGAGATAATAATGTAGGTCCTTCTGAGAAGACATTTGCCCAAATTGTCAAAAATATATTTACTGCACATTGTCACTGTAAAAATAAGTCCATGGGTATAATTTCTGCAATTTGTTACTTGTGATATCTTGGTACCAATATAAAAGGTGCCATTGTGGCTTAGTGGTCTAATAGGCACATTTACAGATCTTGCCCTAGGTTCAAATCCCCATGGGGCAGATCCTTGTTTGTGAAAGTTTAAAGGTTTACTTGCAAATGATGTTGAATTTTTCTGTAAACAACAGTTTCTTGGAAAGCAAAAAAATCTTGATTTGGTATTAAAACACCAATGTGCCAATCCACTCAACTCCATACAAGGGAATTAATCTTAAAAGAAGATGTGATACTGATTCAATAAATTGAACTACAGGATTTATGTTGCTGTAACCGGTTATGCCATGTCATCCTGAGTTGGTGTATTATTTAGTCTCTATTTATATTGAAGATTTGGTCAACAACAGACTTAATATGTGGTGTTTGTAGTACTGGTCCCAGTTTCACAATCATTTCTTAACTAAGATTTTTCTTAACTTAAATTTGGCAATTTATGGCAATTTTTGTTGGAACTACAGATAAACATTTCTGACAAAACGTAATACAAATGTTATAAGCTTGAAGCCAGGCCTCAGTTACACTATAATTCCTTAACTAAGTTTTTCCTTAACATTAATCTGACAAATTTGTAATCTTCATAATTTTGTTAATTATTGAGATATTTGGTAATTAAAGGTGTTATTTTGAAGATCAATTCAAGCTTATAACATCTGCATTTAGTTTTATGAAACAATGTTTATTTGTAAATAAAAAAGAGATAGTGAAAGTTTGCGAAATTTAATCTTAGCTAAGCAATGATTGCGAAACTTGGTCCTGGTATTTCCAACTTTATTATAAGTGTGCCTTTGATTGTCATCCATTAACAAAGAAGCATTTTCAACATATTGGTGTTACTTTTCCATTGGTGTCTTTATTGACATCAGCAATAACAATACCATAGGATCATTTAAGTTTTTGTGACATTTTGTGCCTCACCTTTTGGTTTGATGTCGGTTTAAAACGTACCAAAGCATACTTTCTGGTATCCATATATTTCACAAGTGTGGGGACAGTTTAAATTTGAAACTTAATTGCTCAATAACATATTACACATTCTAGCTGGGACTTGACCCATGACTTGAATCAGAAGTCTAGAGTCTCTATTATCTATAAATTGACATTTAAGGTATATAATATTAAGCTTCTGTTTTCTTTTTCAGTATCTGAAGACCTTGCCCAAGAAATTCAGCGATAATACAATTGTGATAGCATGTCCTGATGATAAACCTCTGTGTGAAACAGTGCTGAAGGCAGATATACCAGTAGTTAATGCTGAATTTATACTGACTGGTATACTTAGACAAGAAGCAGATGTTGATAAATATCCTTTTGAGATATTTTAGGCCAGAGAATTTTTTTTGTACGAAAGCAAAAAATACATGTTATGGATTTCTTTATTGTGTCCACACTTTTATTCTCAAGCTTAACACCAACAATTCTTTTCAATAGTTTCTTATCAAAGTCTTGTTTTTACTTTTATTTTACATTGATTCAAGCCTTATAATTAAGTCTTTTAAGTCATTATTTGTACACAGTGTATGAAATTAGCTAGAAAGACATGGTCAACAGGGCCCTTAACTTTTAAAAGCTGGTAGCCCAAATGAAAAGTTAACGGCCCTGAATTATCTGTTATGAAGTTTGCATGTCTCTTTAATATTGCCAATTAAACCTCATTTTAACTATACTGTATGTATCGTTGTGTCTTTGCTATATTGTCTGATGTCTGTTGCACTAGTGTAAAGTATTGTTCATTAATGTAGATTTCTTATTATACTGAAACAAACTACCATGGATTTAGGCATCTTGAGGAAACGCTTGCTATAGGAGAACTGCTGGTGAAACGAAAGAGCCAACTCTATGAAGTTGGTGACCCGAGCAAAAAGTTAATAGCCTCGGGCCATTGGGCCCGCAGTAATTTCGCACACTGTTTGTACACTTAGAAGAGACTTACTCTGTGTCCTGACACTCCCTGGCATGTAGTACGTCTTCATTTAAACGAGGTAAAAAAAGCCATGAATTTTTGATTGTCATCCATTTTCTAGTGTTTTCTTTGTCTTTCAGTTGCTGGTCATGCATTACATAATAAAAATCTGTATGGCTCACTGCTGGTGAACAATATACATGTATAACACCAATACAAGGCAAACAAGAAGTCAAACAAACAAACAAATAAATAAATAAAGAAATAAACAAACAAACAAACAATCAAGAACTGCTTGTCAAACAAGAGGGATAGGCAGAAATAAAAAAAAAATGGGTGAAATGTGATCAATTTTAGCTTAAGAATCACATTGTATGTTAAAATTTTCATTGGATTAGATGTCAGCGTCAGTAAAATGAATCAGTAGTCACCAAAGATCTAGCTCTGTAATATTGTGTTAGCACTATAAAACTCACCATCAGTGTGTTAATGAGAAATAAGACCCTTAATAGAAATTATTCCAGGAAAAAATATTTCAAGAGTATCTTTCCTCTAATTAAATAAATACATGTAGATGAATAGATGAATTTAAGAAATACAAAAAAAAAACTTTTCTGAATATAGAGTATAGCAAATGTCCTTTCTCGTCAAACAACCTTTTATATCAAAGATAATCAACATCATAATGAAAGTGATACCGTATACAATGTACAAAGTTTTTTTTTTGGTTTTTTTTTTTTTTTTTTGTTTTTGTTTTTTTTTTTTTTTTTGTTATTGGAGTGGACATAGTAGTGCTTTATTAATTGTTGCATGTGTCAATATTTTGGATTTCTGGCATGTTTATGCACTCAAAAGTTTATAACTATAAAACATTCAAATAATAATTTCACGGATTATAGCGATGTTTATCATAAAATAGTTTATTGTTCCTTAACTCTTTTTACATACAGAATTTTTACTAAAGAAAATTCCAGAAAACGTGGTGCAGACAGTCATGCAGGTGGACCATCAAAACGACGAAGATGATTCATTATAAACTAAAATATATTTTTATTTGTTGATATTCCACAAGAAGTTATGTGAAGAGAAATATCTAGAGCATTTTAATTACCTATTGTTAATTTTATACCATGAAGAATTTTAATGCTCTAAAAACAACAGTAGAATTTTAATTTCATTTTATTTTGTTAAATTTATTGTTGAACCTTTACCCTTCAGTATTTTTAGCTTAATAGCTGCAGCAACTTTAGCTTAAGGCATGTTAAAGTTTTCGTACATGATCTTTAATCTTCTCTTCTGAAACGACTGGGCTCTAGTGACGAAAATATTGTTGAATGCAGATTTTGTATTTTGCTTGGCATGGTTGTCTGAAATCAAAGATAGTTGCTGTTTCTATAAATAGCATAAATAGATGATTTAGATATGTCAGATAGATTTATTTATAGATTGATTTGCTCTAGTTTAATATACATGCATTACCAAGTGACCTACCGTTTATTGAAAGATAGTTTTTATATCTGATCATTAAGATATGTAAGTTGGTTTATTCAAAACAGTTTCCATAACTTCATTTGAAAAAAGATAAGATCATAAGAGGCTCAAGTTGGCTGATTTTTTAAAATTTTTCTCCGACACAACGAAGCCAAAAGAGCTTTTCTGATAAAGTCTTTATTTGCTCTCAAAATTTGATGTTAATTAAGTGAAAATTTATATTGTAATTAAGTTTATGGTTTTAATATAGTCATACCCGGTATGTTTATTATCTTTAACAAAGGACAATATAAAATTGAATTTCAAAGATAACATAATACAGTTGACATTTCAGGACATTGTTCCTTTTGTTAAGTATGAGCACATATGACAACTTAAGATAATATCTTATAGAGAGATTCATTTTTGCAATGCAATAAGTTGCGTAAATATAAGATTGTTCTCAAAATGCACTCATTATTTTCCAGGCCTTGATATGTGCCAAACATTTTGCAATAATGTCAAAAACTGATAACTGGCTGATTTAACTAGTTAAAGTTTTCCATTGTGTTCTTATTAATAGTCAGTTTAGTTTAACATGTTTTATGTCATTTTGAAATAAATTGTTTTTATAGAATTTAAATGCTCTTTTTTAGCTCACCTGACCGAAAGGTCATGTGAGCTAATGGCATGGCGCGGCATGTGTATGTGCATGCGTGCATGTGTGTGTGTGCGTCGTTAACACCTACCGGTATTTTCGACTTCTCCTCCAAAATCGCTGGACAGATTTCAATGATACTTGGTCAGAAGCATATATGGGCCGGTGCAATTCAGATTTGTTCATGGCGTTGCCATGGCTACCAAAACTAGTCAAGGTCACCTAGGGGTTTAAAAATCTTAAAAAATCTTCTTCTCCAAAACCGTTGATGGTAGAAAAAATCTGATGTGATATTTGGCTTCTCTAGGGTCTTAAGCCTATAGTTTGTTCATTTCGTGAAATTTGGTCAAAAAATGGGTTAGGGCTGTTCCAGAAAAAACTGTATGGGTGGGTTTGAAGGCACTTTTTTGAAACCCCCACCACCCACAATTTCTTTTTTTTTTCTAATACAACCACCCGTAGAATTTAATTATTCAGAGATACCACCACCCATATAAATAAATTAAATCAATAATAAGTTTTAGATCAATACAGGATGTATCCTCATAAATGTGATATTACAATTAAAAGTAACAATTCATACAAAAAGTTCTGAGGAAATGGAATCAACTCCTCAGATGCAGTATTCCCCACATGCAACCTCCATTTAACTTGTAAACTTTGCAATTATCACAAATTACAGAGGTCCCATAAAATATGATTCTTGCTTGACAGGAAAAATCTCACTTTAAAATATTATGAAACCTTGTATTCAGACTATATAAAAGAAATTATACCATCTTTTTTACTTCTCTAACCTTGTTAATCTTCCACATTCCATGCCGTATGGTATTACTGGTGAAACACCACAATGTGCCCCCTTGCACTAAAGGTGAATGGACAGGATTCTCTGTCCCACTGTATACAAGTTGGACCTTTTTAAGTAATGTCTCTTAAATAGCTTTCAGAAAAGCTTAGTACCCTGATAAATGCCCAAGCCATTATATATTTTGTTGTATATCCATATGTACATTTATAATGTTGAATTTTTATGGACACTGGGTACTTCAACCAGTTGTTATTGGGATAGTTTTAAAAAATTGTACAAGGATCATTTTTAATTTTTGAAAGTATATTTGTACATCCCAAGTTGTGCAATGTATCGAGCTTTTAATTCTTTTGTTTATGCTATGTTTCCTTTTTGTTGCTTACATTTGTCAATTTTGCATTTTTCAGATGCAAATAACTGCAAATTAGGCAATGAAAAATAATTTAAAAAATTTTTTTTTTTGATATGCATTTATTTATAGCCTAGTTATTAACACCACAATTACTAATCAACAGATAAAATGGACTTAACTCTAATACTGAGATAATAATACAAACTGTGTTCAGTTTTTCAAAATACAAACAAAATTCAGTTAAGGTTATTCTTTGTCAGTACTTACAGTCAGGTAACATTTTAATCATAAAATCACTGCAATATTACAAAAATTTCTACGTAAATGAGAGAAAAATTTATGGCTAACGTAATTCCCTATGGGCCTCTCACTCTCAGACGTTGCTGACAATGCTGGTTCATTAACATTAAATTTCGACTGGAGCTGAATGAAATAATCCTTACAGTTGTCAAAAGATACAAGATCGTTTCTTTATAAACCGATATCTTTATAAACAGATAAACATTACTAAAAGTCGGCGATATTTTGCTCCATTTAATGGGGGAATCCCATAAACAGTTACATTCGCGTTCATTAGCTGTTACGAGATAGAAATTTATTAACTTTAATTTGATTGGCTCAACCATATTCTAATTTTAACATTCGAGGGGTATTCCCGGAAATTGCCAACATGTTGGCAATGTTTGATCAGGTTTAAACTCAAATTAACGTTAAAATTTAAAATCAAATATGTACCGTTTGATCAAAGACAATTTTAAATACAGGTATGAACCCCATTATGCCAGAAATTAAACACGATCTCTTTGAACGCGAACATAGTGGTATTTCAGAGGGGGTGTAGAAATGCATGGTCTTCCTTTTATTTCTTAGACGTATCAATCAATTCTAATAATATACTTGACACCTATGAATGTATTTTTGTATTCTGTCAGGCCCGTTCTGCTCCAACCAAGCGCAGACGTCTTCAACTGACCTCGGCTGCAGTGGCGGAAATTTTCTGGATTAACACAAATAAGCAATCTTCGAACCGTCTTTATGTCGGTACACAAAACAACAATACAGGGGAGCTAACTTATTTACCTTTTTAGCTCACCTGAGCCAAAGGCTCAAGTGAGCTTTTCTGATCAAAATTTGTCTGTCGTCGTCGTCGGCGGCGGCGTTGTCGTCGTCGTCGTCGTCGTCGTCCGCGGCGTAAACTTTTACATTTTCAACTTCTTTTCTAAAACTATGAGGTAGATTTCAATGAAACTTGGTCAGATGCATATATGGGCCAGTGCAATTCAGATTTGTTCGTGACGTTGTCATGGCTCCCAAAACTAGGTCAAGGTGACCCATGGTTCCAAAAAACTTAAAAAATCTTCTTCTCCGAAAGCGATGATGGGAGAAAAAATCTGATGTGATATTTGGCTTCTCTAGGGTCTTAAGCTTATAAATTGTTCATTTTGTGAAATTTGGTTAAAATTAGGTTACGCGTTTTTGCGTTTAATTTTGAAAATTTCGTAAAATGGCTTCAAATTATTATAACTTGACTATATGAATAGATATTGACATGGGGTTTTCAGTTTTGACTTTTTCTTGAAATAACCTTCAAAATGGGGTCAAGGTCAAAGTTCAAGGTCATGACCTAGTTTGTAATTTGTGCAGTTTTAGGCTTTTTTCTTCCAAATTATAAGAGATATATAATATTAAAACATTGTTAAAATGTTTAGCAGGACAAAATGTAAAAAGGTACAAAGTTTCGTAACTGTATGATAATGCATGTAGGAGTTGTTGCCCCTGAAATGTTATTTTTTTGCTAAAAAAGACTAAAATTGTGTGTTAGCTTGAAAACTATAAACTTTTTGTATAGGCATGTATTATAGAATATTGTAGGTATTGACATGACGAACATTTTGATATATGGCTCAAGGTCATACATTCAAAGGTCAAGGTCATAGGTGCATAAAAAGACTGAAATTGTTAATTATCTTGGAAACTATTAACTTTTTGTATTGGCATGTATATTAGATTATTGTAGGAATTGATATGGTGATCATTCTGATATAAGATTCAAGGTTTTACATTTGAATGTCAAGGTCATAGATGCATAAAAAGACCCAAATTGTTAATTATCTTGAAAACTATTAACTTTTTGCAAAGGTATATATACTAGAATTTTGTAGGTATTGATATGACAATCATTTTGATATGTGGCTCAAGGTCATACATTCAAAGGTCAAGGTCATAGGTGCATAAAAAGACTGAAATTGTTTATTATCTTGGAAACTATTACTTTTTGTATGGCATGTATATTAGAATATTGTAGGAATTGATATGGTGATTATTCTGATATAAGATTCAAGGTCTTACAGTTAAAGGTCAAGGTCATAGATGCATAAAAAGACTCAAATTGTTAATTATCTTGAAAACTATTAACTTTTTTGTAGGAATGTATATTAGAATATTTTATGTATTTTTGCAAATGATTTTGGATATATCCTCAGGTTGGCCATGTCCTCAGGTGAGCGTTAAGGCCCATGGGCCTCTTGTTTTTTTTACCGTGATGTCATATAAACGATTATTTCCTGCAGTTTAATTTGTTTAGAGGAGAGGCAAGTTTTCGCGACATAAAACGACAGAAATAAATTAAAATAATATAAATTTTGCGACAACCCATAGAATTTAATTTATTTGAGATACAACCACCCACAGAAAATAAATGTCAGATACCCCCACAACCCACAGAAAAATATATCGTTTGCCGTCAAAGGGTACCATGTAATTTTTTCTGGAACAGCCCTTACACGTTTTTGCGTTTAATTTTAAAAATTTCGTAAAATGGCTTCAAATTGTTATAACTTGACTATTTGAACAGATAATGACATGGGGTTTTCAGTTTTGACTTTTTCTTGACTGACCTTTAAATTAGAGTAAAGGTACACAAATCAAGGTCATGACCTAATTTGTGATTTATGCAGTTTTAGGCAATTTTCTTGCAAATATTAAGAGATACATGACATCAAATCATTGTTAAAATGTTCAGCATGACAAAATTTAAAAAGGTACCAAGTTTCGTAACTATATGATAATCCATGTAGGAGTTGTTGCCCCTGAAATATTATTTTTGGCTTTTAAATACCAAAATTGTGCATTAGCTTGAAAACTATAATCTTTTTGTATAGGCATGTATATTAGAATATTGTAGGTATTGTGATCATTTTGATATATGGTTCAAGGTCATATGATCAAAGGTCAAGGTCACAGATGCAGAAGAAGACATAAATTGCTAATTATCTTGAAAAGTGTTAACTTTTTGTATAGGCATATATATTAAAATATTGTAGGTATTGTGACAATGATCATTTTGATATATAGTTCAAGGTCATATGTTCAAAGGTCAAGGTCACAGCTGCAAAAGAAGACTTAAATTGCTAATTATCTTGAAAACTGTTAACTTTTTGTATAGGCATATATATAAGAATATTGTAGGTATTGCAGCAACGATCATTTTGATATATGGTTTAAGGTAATGTGTTCAAAGGTCAAGGTCACAGCTGCAAAAGAAGACATAATTGCTAATTTTCTTGAAAACTATTAACTTTTTGTATAGGCATGTATATTAGAATATTGTAGAAATTGATATGGTGATCATTTTGCTATATGGTTCAATGTCATATGTTCAAAAGTCAAGGTCACAGCTGCAAAATAAGTCTTTAATTGCTAATTATCTTGAAAACTATTAACATTTTGTATAGGCATGTATATTAGAATATTGTAGGTATTGCAGCAATGATCATTTTGATATATGGTTTAAGGTCATGTGTTCAAAGGTGAAGGTCACGGCTGCAAAAGAAGACATAAATTGCTTATTATCTTGAAAACTTTAACTTTTTGTATTGGCATGTATATTAGAATATTGTAGGTATTGACATGGTGATCATATATGGTTCAAGGTCATATATGTTCAAAGGTCAAGGTCACAGCTGTATAAGTGTACTAAAATTTGTTAATTATTTGGAAATTATTCATTGCATTACAGTAACTTCATGCATATTATATATGCTACTTATAAATGAAATGTGAGTGGATATATTTCTGATTAAGTTTTGTGGGAGTTCTTAACCTGAGAAAACTTGTAAAGTTTCTGTACCTAATATATTGCCTTTTGGGCTTTGCAAACAATTTTGGACGTATCCTCAGGTGAGCGTTAAGGCCCATGGGCCTCTTGTTAAAGTGTGCCTTGATGAAATAAATCAAGCTTGAATGCAATATAAAAGTTAATTTTAGTATTAATTAAGTGGTGTGCAAGTTTGGCCTTGTGACTAACTTACAGTATAAAATATTTACTGTAATTTATGTAGAAAACAAATGAAACCTGTAAGTTTGGCTATATGACTAGTTAACGTAAATATTGAGATTTCTAGAAACAAAATCAATAAGCATGATAAGAAACCATGTCACTGAACAATTTATCATTTAACATAACCAAAAGGGACATCTATTCTCTGATGTCGGATTGTAAGACAAACTAATCCGAGATTTTTATTAAATTTATTACCTTTATAAAATTGTTTCATAATGACCTCAAACACAATATTTTTAGCTTAAAATTTTGAGAGTTATGGCATTTCAAAAGGCTACTTTTGTGAATAGAATTAAACATATAAAACTTTGTTCAAGTTTGCTTAGAGATTGTGAAATCAGGATTTGTTTTCAAAATTTATGAGACAAGTCAAGCAACTTAAAAGTATAATTATTATCTGTATTTCAAAACAATTTTTAAAAATTTCAATTGTACCCATATAAGCAAAAATATGTTCAATTTGTAAATTTTGTGTAGCTTAGTTGACTGCATATATAAATTTCCCGAAAAATGCCAAACTGTTGCAGAGAGTAATAGGGTGAAGTTATGATGTCTTTTGCCAAGTCAAGGGTATTTCTCTTATACATGTACTTGAACAGTGGTGGAGGAAACTAGCCTGCCTTGAGAAAACTACAAACCTTTCGGCGAGTTGACTGGTAGCTTTTTAGCTCAACTGGCTATAGCCAGCTGAGCTTATGGCATGGTTTTGCGTGCGTCCGTGTATCCGTGCGTGCGTGCATAAACTTTAATCTTCTCCTCTGAAACCACTGGGCCAATTGGGATCAAATTCAGTGTGGAAGGTCCCTAGGTGGAGTAGACTAAAGTTTGTACCAGATGACCCCGCCCAACATCCAAGATGGCCGCTGTTACTATAAATAGCAAAAACACATAAATAGCCATTGTTGAGTCATTTTTTAACCGTTTTTGTTCAAATTTGAAATGTAGAGAGTAGATAGCAGGGCATTCAACATATGTAATGGGTTATTTTGAGAAATTTTTCATTGACCCAATTTTTACGAATTATGCAAATGAGGTGTAATATTTAATTAATTCTTTGAAAATCTTCTCCTCTGAAACCACTGGGCCAACTAGAACCATATTTGGTGTGGAAGGTCCCTAGGTCAGGTAGACTAAAGTTTGTACCAGACGACCCCGCCCGACATCCAAGATGGCCGCTGTTACTATAAATAGCAAAAACACATAAATAGCCATTGTTGAGTCTTTTTTTAACCGTTTTTGTTCAAATTTGAAATGTAGAGAGTAGATAGCAGGGCATTCAACACATGTAACGGGTTTTTCTTAGAAATTTTTCGTTGACCCGATTTTTACGAATTATGCAAATGAGGTGTAATATTTAATTAATTCTTTGAAAATCTTCTCCTCTGAAACCACTGGGCCAATTGGGATCAAATTCAGTGTGGAAGGTCCCTAGGTGGAGTAGACTAAAGTTTTTACCAGACGACCCCGCCCGACATCCAAGATGGCCGCTGTTACTATAAATAGCAAAAACACATAAATAGCCATTGTTGAGTCATTTTTTAACTGTTTTTGTTCAAATTTGAAATGTAGAGAGTAGATAGCGGGGCATTCAACTTATGTAATGGGTTTTTCTGAGAAATTTTTCGTTGACCCGATTTTTACGAATTATGCAAATGAGGTGTAATATTTAATAAATTCTTTGAAAATCTCCTCTGAAACCACTGGGCCAACTTGAACCATATTTGGTGTGGAAGGTCCCTAGGTCGGGTAGACTAAAGTTTGTACCAGACCACCCCGCCTGACATCCAAGATGGCCGTTGTTACTATAAATAGCAAAAACACATAAATAGCCATTGTTGAGTCATTTTTTAACCGTTTTTGTTCAAATTTGAAATGTAGAGAGTAGATAGCAGGGCATTCAACATATGTTATGGGTTTTTCTGAGAAATTTTTCGTTGACCCGATTTTTACGAATTATGCAAATGAGGTGTAATATTTAATCAATTCTTTGAAAAATCTTCTCCTCTGAAACCACTGGGCCAACTAGAATCATATTTGGTGTGGAGAATCTCTAGGTGAGGTAGACTAAAGTTTGTACCAGACAACCCCGCTCGACATCGAAGATGGCCACTGTTACTATAAATAGAAAATAACACTTAAATGGCCATTGTGGATCCATTTTTCAACCAGTCATCCAAGATGGCTGTCGTATCTAAAAATAGAAAAAAAAAGGCCATTGTGGATCCTTTTTCTACCAATTGAGGTCAAATTTTACTGTGTGGGATTCAAAATATATAATGTTATTTTTCTGAGAAAATTTTCATTGACCCAGTTTTCAAGAAATATGCAATTTAGGTAGTAAAAATCTTTTCCTCTAAAACCACAGGGCGAACTGGAACCGAATTTCTCGTGGAAGGTTCCCTCATCAGCCTGAAAAAGTTTGTACCAGTCCAAGATGCCTGTCTTTACTAGATATATATATATATATATATATATATATATATATATATATATATAAAGCCATTGTGGATCCATTCTAAGCTCAACTGGCTAAACCCAGCTGAGTTTATGGCATAGCGAAGCTTGCCTGCATGTGTGTTGCACATTGACGCAAAAATGGTCATAAGTTCAATCTATTTCCCATCTTTAGCTGATGAACCAATTATGGTAACCACATCACATTGTCTTACAGGGGCCACAGTGGCCCAGTGGTCTTAAGCATTCAATGTTACGGATCACAGCGCCTCTCACCCCTGACATTGCACATTAACGTCCCAGTGGCACTAGCACTTCATCTGTGAAAGTTTGTCAGTTAACTTGCTGCTTGGGCATGGTTTTCTCCGATACTTCAGTGTCTTCCACCATTTCCAAAACTGACAGTCTCCGTATAAGTGAAATATTCTTGAGTTGAACGTTGAACAGCATTACAAACAAAAACAAACAGTGTCTTACATATGCAGCCAGTTGAGCATCACAGGCCCTATTGGGCCTCTTGTTAAACTAGGAATCTGCTAATTTCGAAATTAACCCTAGGTGATGAGAGGTGGCATAATAAGCCAGCACATTAGACCACTGAGCTACAGAAATCCCTAACTTTTGTAACAGTATGTTAAATATTTCTAGTTATAGGAGTGGCATCTTTTATAAGATTTATCTATTTTAGTACAGTCATTTGTTTGCTATATCTGAAGAATTCGTGTGTTCATTCATTTAACAAACAGTATGATTACATCATTATATATTTTTTTATCAGAAAATCTATTTTAAACATTTTAATGTCCTGTGTTTTATGTTTGTAGTTAATTTTCTTTAATGTCAAACATTTTGTGTATTCATCATGAATTTTAAACATGCAATAAATACAATGAAAGATAAAGAATTGTATTTTATTATCACTTGGTAAGAGTTAGAGCATCATGTAATTAAGAAACCTTTTAATACAGCAGTACTATGGATAACTTGAAGTCTTTATTTTGTCCAGACTGTTTTTCTATATAAACTATATTAGGACAAATTGATAACTCAAACTTCTATAATTCAAACACCCCTGATAACTCAAAGTAAGAATTTAGTCTGTAGTTCAAAAATATATTAAAATTAAATTCAAACACTCAAATTTTTTCCGACAATATGCAATCAATGGCCCGTTAAATAAAAAGATCAGATAAATCGCATATCTGTAATTAGACTACTGTTGTATACTGTCGTGATTTTAAAATAAAAGACGTTAAAATAACAAGTTTTGCATGCATTTGCAGTCAATATTGATTCTTAAATACAATAATATTTTTCTCTTTTGCATTACATTTGAGTGCTGATAACTGTTTACAACATCAAAGATTTCTGTAGTGGATAAATATTGAGGGGACTCTTTTTGTGACTAGATATCTCTAGCATTGCAAGTATGTCACTCTAGTAGTGAACTTAACATCACTAGCAGTGCTAATTCAAGTCTCTTTGGAAGTGACAGGACATTCCTAGCAATGCAAATTTTTGTCATGCTAGTTATGACTAGACATTCTTTGCATTAAAAGTTTTGGTCACTATTTTTGTAACTAGACATCCCTAGCATTGTTAGCTTCAGTCTCTTTAGAAGTGACTAAACATTCTTTGTATTGCAAGTTTCTGTAACTATAGAAATGACTTGACATCTCTAGCATTGCTAGTTTCTGTCACTATAGAAATGATTGACCATACTAAGCATTGTAAGTTTTTGTCCCTCTAATATTAACTAGATATCACTAGCAGTGCAAGTTTGTCTTTCTAGTAGTGGCTAGACATCCCTAGTATTGTAAGATACAATCTCTTTAGAAGTGATTAGATATTCCTCATTAAAAGTTTGTTACACTCTTTGTAACTAGACATCCCTAACATTGTAAGTTTCAGTCTCTTAAGAGGTGACTAGAAATCCTTAGCATTGCAAGTTTTAGTCTTTTAAGTAGTAACTAGACGTTCCTAGCATTGTGAGTTTTATCATTTTAGTAGTTACTAGTCATCCCTAGTATTGCAAGTTTCTGTTACTGTAGTAATGACTAGACATTCTTTGCAAAGCAAGATTTTGTCACTCTAGACTTTCCTAGCATGCAAGTTCCAGTCAGTCTAGTAGCAACTAGATATTCTGAGCATTGCAAGTTTGTTAATCTAGTATTGACAAGAAAGACATTGGATAGCATGCAGGTTCTAGTTATTCCATTAATGACTGGGTATCCCTAGCAAAGCAGATTTCTGTCACACTAGCAGTTAAAACATTTATCAAGTGATATACAAGTTCCAATTACTTAAGTGTTGACTAGAAATCCCTAGTGTCAATATTCAATTACTCTAGAAGTGACTAGACATCCCTGGCATCGCAAGTTTAACTACTCTAGTAATAGCTAGACCATCTGTTGCACTGGATATTTCAATCACTTAAGAATAGTGTATTATATAGTATATAAGAACAAGAGCACCGCCGAGCGTAGCATTATACGCCCGTGTTATATTGATCGAGTAGTACTATTTACTAGTGTGGCGACACCTTTAGGGGTTTCGTGGGAAAGAATGGAACAATCTAGAGGATTTCTATCAGTAGAGCTCATCCACAGAACTTGCCACTCAAAAGTTTGACACAGACCTAACGGATAAGTAACAAACCTACCAATAATTTGGTAAAGAATTGGTTACTTTAATATGGGTACGAATTCAAAACGGTACGTTAAATTGTTTTTGGATGATAGCGCCGACTTTAAACAGTTATTGTGGATTTTATGTAAAAGATAGAAAAAAATATAAAAATACCGTCTTTTCCGTCAGATCTTAAACATTTTTCGGTCAATGGACGACTTTTTCGTACAATGAACTGTTATTGAACAGGAGTGCGTTAAACGTAATTGTTTTTTGGAAAAATTCATTTTTTGCATGTTTGACCCCAAAATTAAGTATGATACCGATTTTTCCCAAAAATTTCACCAAGTTAGATAGCTAGATCGCATTAGACTCCATAACCTCAGAAATTTTTAGCAAAATCTATCGAGGAGTTTTCAAGGTCCCCAAGATGCAAATATATGCTGCTAAAAAGGAGAAAGTTGTCGCCTTTATCATTTCACATCCAGAGGATGTTCCGAATGAATTCGTCACTAATCCTCTAGATTGTTCCATTCTTTACTGAGAAGTATAATTACAACTAGGATATATGTATGTAAAAATATATTGCTAAATGGATAGTGGTAGACTGCTATATAATTCATATTCATTTCCAGGAAGGAAGAAGTTTAAAATATAATGTTAGGTCATGGCAGTGTTTTCATGTGTTAAGCATTGCATGCAGGAAGATTTTAGGAAACAAATACATTTTTTGTCTGAAATGTTTTGAGAACTTTTTTTTTAACCAACCTGAAATAATTTATATCTATAAAGCTTAATTATAATTTGAACTGTTGTCGTGATCTGTGCAGTATGATAAAAAGGTGTTTTAAGTTAAAAAAGGGGCATAACTCCTCCAAAAATAATCTGAAAAAGTTGTAATTCGAACTTGCACCAGATAATAACATCGTAAATGTGTATACCAAATTTCATTTGAATCCATAAATAGTTGTAGGCTCTGATGATCGGAAACCACATGGTCATACATACAAAAATTTCTAAGTTAAAAAAGGGACATAACTCCTCCAAAAATAATCCGAAAAAGTTGTAATTCGAACTTGCACAAGGTATTACCATGGTAAAGCTGTATACCAAATTTCATTTGAATCCATAAATGTTTGTGGTCTCTATTGAACGGAATACAAATTGTTAACAGACACCCGCCCGCCCGCCCGGACGGACAGCACCAGTAACATAATACGTCCCAGTCATATGACGGGCATATAAAAATGGCTAAATTTTGTCCTCCCCCCCCCCCCAAAAAAAAAAAAAATTGTGATTGCACAGTACAATTTGAAATTATTAATAACAAAAGAAACCTTTTCCATTTTTTATTTCATATCTTGTATAAAATTAGTAGCTCCATTCCAAAGTGTCCCAAAGTAATATATAATAAAAAATAAAATACATCCAAATTTTCCACAAAAGTATGTCAACCCAACGCATAATGAAAAGTGAAATATAAAGATATATTTGGTCAAAATACTTAGTATTCAAACAACCATAAAGAATAATTAAAAAGAAAACCCATTTCTATATAGTCAAGAGATAATATGATAAATATATAATAAACAATAAAATCTTAAGATAATATCTGAAAAGGTACAATAAATGGAAAATTTTGTATTTCAAGATGACTGTTGAATGCAGAGTATCCTTAACTAGTACAGTACTGTAAAACACTTTATTTTCGCGACATGTTTTTTTTTTGATTGGCTTTTAAGAATCAGTTTGCGAACTTTTATTTTCGTGATTTCCATCATGCACATAACTTCCCGTCTGGTGCCGGTAAATTGGAAACCGATATAAAAAATATTAAGATTACCTGTTGATAAATATACCCGATAGATTAAACAACTTATTGTTACCTATCTTTATGAATAAAAATCAATAATTAATCAACTTCTTTTTGTTTACTGCCAAGCTGATCAGTACTCAAAAGCTTACCTGAATAATAGGTGTAATTTTAAATCATTCAGTAATAAATTCTCTCAGTGCAAAGATGTATGCTTGGCTAAAATAAGAGAAACTACCAAAACCTACTACCAGTATTCCAGGTCTCCTGAATCCCAATAATATTGAAATCAAATCACAAAGACGCGACTTTAATTTCAAGACTTTATTTTCGCGAAAATCTCTTACCTCGCAAAATTCGTGAAATTAATGCTCGCAAAAATAAAGTGTTTTACAGTAATCCATGAATCCAAACTGTAGAGCTGATTATTTTTAAATTACTCTCTTGAAAATCCATATTGAATAAAAATACTTTTAGAGGTAGGCAATAAATGTTCTTAAAATATGCATATCATTATATGACTGCAGAAACAGACACTAAAAACTACAATATATGAAGCATTGTTGATCCAATAAATGATAGAAATTAATAACTCTAAATATTAGAAAGTTCCATGGTAATATATACTAAATGTATATAAATATCCATGTATATGTATCTGGAAAGATGCTGAACTTCTCTCTGCTTTGCTTAAATTATTTTGTAATTCTTGTATAGGAATAAGTGTGCTTTCTGTAGGATCTGTTAAGTTGAGGATATAAGATATTGTTAGTAAAACAACACATGTCCACTGCTGCTGCTGCTGCACTAAGATGAGATATGATGATCAATTTACTTGATACCTAGAAGCTCCACATCAAAAACTAGTATAGAATTTGGAGGTATAGTAAACATGTTAAAGAAAATCTAACAAAATTGTAAAAGCTCAAAATTAATTTAGTATATATGCGAGTAAAACGGGGTTTAATATCTCGGTAAACACTGTCAATTCAGTTAAAATCTCGGTAAACACTTTTTCAAATTAGTTAAAACATCATCAGATACTGACAGATTTTTTCTTACACCATTACAATGTATCTATGGCAATTAGCAATGGAATTTTATTTTTATTTAATGGGTTTTACAACCCAGTCAAGAAAATTTCACTTGTAACGAGACATCACCAGCTATAGGTGAAGTGGCAGAAATTTTGACCTTTGCAGTGCGCTTAGGGCAGTGTGCAAGGAGGGTTCTTTAAGGTGCCACGCCTGCCGTGACACAGGACATTGGTTTTTAAGGTCTCATCCAAAGGATTCCACAACATCATTTCTAAATGCTAAGTGCTTGGCAAAAGAAATCACAATCTATTTTCAAGTCTTGGTCAGACCTGACCGGGGTTCAAACCCCCAACCTCCCAAATACAAAGTGAGCACTCTACCAACTGAGCTACCTTAGTGGTTAATAGAAATTTTAATTTTGCCACAATGTCTACAGATGTTGCAGGATGATATACAGTGACTCATCTGTCTTTCTGTCCAGTGCACTGGTTTCCACACAATAACTTCATTTCGATTTTTAATCAAACTTTATGTGTTGACAAGTATTCTTTAGAAGAATCCTATTGACTTGAGAGGAATAAGATCAAAGGTCAAGGTCACTGGGATCAAAGAGTTCTTGTGCAATAAATATGTCTGCTTTGATAGCACTAAATCAAAATTAATACACCGATATACGTGTATATTCTTTAAGCCTACAAGTCCCAGGTTGTTTTTATCTTTTGGGTGTTTTTCTGATTAAGTAAATATGATTTAAAATTGCATTAAGTTTTTCAATTTACTGATTTTTTTTTATTTTCTAAAAATATATTTTTTAAAAATAGATATCTTCAAACCACGATCCATGACATTCATTTTCTAAAATTTCATTTTTTTTAGCTGTAAATAAACGGAATCCTCTGACCAGTTGGTCAGTGTTTTACAATGGTAATTATGAGCTTGGAGCATGCGCACAGATGTATGAAAAAACCAATGAATCGAAGGTAAAACATGACAGATTGCATTAATTGTCCTTCATTAATATCAAGATGTATTTGAAATGGTGTTATGTATCCCTTACTAAGTCACAAATTACAAATTCAACGAAGTTCTGTGTTTAATTTATTGTATTTCACTGTTTCTAAAGTTGTGTTTAAATGACCCGGGTTTTGATGACGTAACCTTGTTCTAATATAAGATCCCAAATGCTGCATCTCGGTGGGTAAATACTGTAATGTTTTTATTAGAGCTTTTATCTTTGAACCAAATGTAACATTGTTCATTAGGAACATCATTAATTAGATTAGCGCCATTTTAATTTTTTCTTTGGAAAACTTAATGCAGCTTTAAGACCTGCAGCATTATTTTTTTAATATCATTTAATAAAGGATATACTGGTGGATAACCCCTAGCTCCATAGGCATAATCAGGTGAACAGGTTAAAGTAGCTCTCTGTCCTACTGACATCTGAAAATAAAGTACACATATAAACGTAATTGGATTATCCTCTGTACCATGTGATTCCCACTGTTATAGAACTACGTAATTGGATTATCCTCTGTACCATGTGATTCCCACTATTATAGAACTACGTAATTGGATTATCCTCTGTACCATGTAATTCCCATTGTTATAGAACTACGTAATTTGATGTTTTCTATCAATATACTGCTATACAGAAAATTTAATGTGGAAATATTTCTTGTAACTATAGAAACAATTGTCGTGCAGAAAGTGATTATTTCTGCTCCATGGCGTCTTTTTTTCATGTTATACAGAACTCTTTATACTAAACAATCAGTCTTTTTTTACAGCGTTGCAGTGCATTAGATCAAACTGTCAGTTATGTCAACTTTTAAATTCTTATTTTCTATAAATGGAGATTTAATTTGAAACAAGAGGCCCATGGGCCTTAACGCTCACCTGAGTATATGTCCAAAATTGTTTGCAAAGCGCAAAAGACAATATGTAAGGTACAGAAACTTTACAAATTTTCTTAAGTTAAGAACTGCCACAAAACTTAATCAGAAATATATCCACTCACATTTCATTTAAAAGTAGATTATATAATATGCATGAAGTAACTGTAATGCAATGAATAATTTCCAAATCATTTACAAATTTCAGTATACTTATGCAACTATGTCCTTGACCTTTGAACATATATGACCTTGAACCATATATGATCGCCATGTCAATACCTACAATATTCTTATATACATACCTATACAAAAAGTTAACAGTCTTCAAGATAATTAGCAATTTAAGTCTTCTTTTGCAGCTGTGACCTTGACCTTTCAACATATGACCTTGAACCATATATCAAAATGATCGTTGTCGTAATACCTACCATATTCTTATATACATGCCTATACAAAAAGTTAATAGTTTTCAAGATAATTAGCAATTTAAGTCTTCTTTTGCAGCTGTGACCTTGACCTTTCAATATATGACCTTGAACCATATATCAAAATGATCATCATGTCAATATCTACAACATTCTAATATACATGCCTATACAAAAAGTTAATAGTTTTCAAGATACAGTGACAAATATATAATTTTTTAGCAATTTCCCCACTCAGTGCCTTACAATTTCCCCATTTTGAGCCCCATGGCTACCATTCGTGCAAATCTGAAAAAAAAGATGACCTAAGGATGTTATAAATGAAATAACTAAGGTATATCTCTTGTAGATTCAGAGGAGAAGATTTTTAAAGTTTTTCACTCTTTCCCCTCATGGGGCCCCAAGGGGACATAACTCCTTCATTTGTGCAAATCTGAAAGGGCTTCAACCAGGCATGATGGTTACCAAGCTTCATTAAATTTGGCCCAGTGGTTTTGGAGGAGAAGATTAAATGTAAAAAGTTAACGCACGAGGCACGACGGACAGCAGACGGACGGGGAACCATCGCAATAGCTCATCTGAGCTTTCAGCTCAGGTGAGCTAAAAAAAATTAACAGTTTGTAATAGCTAACAAGAGATCTTTTGATTTTGTAAAATACATATTTAAAAAAAGAGGTCCATGGGCCTTAATGCTCACCTGTGACCTTGACCTTTGGACCCATAACCCTAATTCATATATCAAAATGATCATTAGGCCAATACCTACAATATTCTAGCATACATACCTATACAAAATATTTATAGTTTTCAAGATAATTAACCAATTCAGTATTAATTTGCATCTGTGACCTTGACCTTTGAACTCATGACCTTTATTCATATATCAAAATTATCATTTCGACCAATACCTACAATTCCAATATATATGCCTATACAAGGAGTTTATAGTTTTTGAGATAATCAACCATTTCAGTACTAGCCTGCATTTGTGACCTTGACCTTTGAACCCATGACCTTTATTAATATATCAAAATGTCCATTGTGCCATTACCTACAATATTCTAAGATGTATGCCTATACAAAAAGTTAATAGTTTTGCAGATAATCAACTATAACGGTAATAGTTGTGCATCTTTGACCTTGACCTTTGAACCCATGACCTTGATCTATACATCAAAATGATCGTCATGTCACTACCTACAATTAACTGAAAATCCCATGCCATTATCACCTGAAATGTTTAAAAAATAGGATTTTTTATCAAAGGTCAAAAGCAGGGACATGACCTTGACCTTTGACATCTTTTGGAAGAAAATAGCAAGACAAGATCAACAGTGAAAACTCCATACAATTATCTTCAGCCGTTATTGAGTTATAACAACAAATGTCTCATTTTCAAACTTACATAATTTTACGCAAAAAACGTGTGACCTATTTTTAGCTCAATTTTCATGAAAAACACAATTTTAATGTTCCCAGGTATGCTGAATCCAAATATCCAATCAAAATTTGCCTGCACCTTTTGGTTTCAGAGAAGATTTTTTTTGTCTTTTTGCTATTTTTAGTAACAGCGGTCATCTTGTTGGGCGTGGCCAAACCCGAAACACAATTTTGAAAGGCTGTTACCCAGGCATGATAATCACCAAGTTTCATCAAATTTGGCACAGTAGTTTTGGAGGAGAAGATTAAAATGTAAAGTTTACACACGACGGACGACACACGACGGACGGTGATAGATTGCAATAGCTCATCTGAGCCTTTGGCTCAGGTGAGCTAAAAATTTGTAGTAGCAAAACCTTTCTTGGAATTTTATAACAGTGGTTACTTCCCTTTGCCATAAATAACATGGTAAATCAGTGACTTGTACTTCTATGTCATTTTAGAGCAAATGATTGATCTTCACAGATAGATAGACAGACAGACAGACGGGATAGGCAGACGGATAATGATGTGTCAATGCTTACCTGCATAACACCTTCATCCCAACCTGAAAAATAACAAAATTTGAAGTAATTAATACCCTAGATGATTAAATTTGAGAGTCAATTCAGGAAAATGTTCATATGATTAAATACATGACAATTTTTCACACAACAATTTTAAGCATTTTTTTTAGAAATACAAAATTTACAAAATGTAATGCAAAAATGCAAAACTTATTCATTGAACAAATTTTATAAATAAATAAAACTATAGGCTTAAAACCCTATTAAAACTAATTTAACATCATATTTTGTCTTCAACCATCAGTTTTAGCAAGTTTTTTGAGCCAGTGACCTACTTTTAAAGACAGTGGTGATGCAGGGAACAAATCTGAATTGTACTAACCTAGACAGACCTCTGACTGGTTTCATTAAATCAATTCATTAACAATCAAATTAAGAGTCAAATATAATGTTGAGGACACCTACATGCACCTACTCAAGTACATTAGGTTATGCCTAAAATTTGTTAAAAATAAGATTTTTTAAATATAAAAAAAAATTCATTGAAAAAAATCTACATGTACATTGCCTAGTGTTGTTACTAGCAAGTTTATTGAAATGGTGGTTGTTTTTTTTTCAAAATAAAGACTGCATTGTTTCCACTGATTCTACAATGACTGTAGTAAAAATAATTCAAATAGAGCCAACCAAATGTTTCAAATGCAAAATAATAAAAATAATTTAAAAAGCATCATTATACAGAACTGTATGCATTATCACATAATTTTAGTGTATAAGCTCAAGTCATTAAGTTTTTATTTTACAAGTTTTACAATTCAATGTCATATAAACACAATCCTAAGATTATTTTTACCGTAAAACAACAGAAAAATAGAATGTTTGTTCCTCAACATAGCACAAAAAAGTCACCAATACTCACAAAAGACACATCACAAAAATGTCGTAACTTCATATTACATGTACAACAATAGGATAAAATAATTTTTAAAGTTTCAGAATGCTCGACATTTGGAGAAAAGAGTATCGACTGGTTCACCCAATGCTGGGCTAATGGACTTGTTTAGTGGTATGCTTGTCTGTGGCATACTGACTCAGTGAGCTAGCAGCTTAAAAAAAGCCATCCTTAGTGCACACCATCATACACACTTGCACATCTCATACATAAATGAACTTGTTCTTAGATTAATTAATCTATGAAAAGTTAATTAACTTGCCCTCATCCCTTACAGCTTAAATATTGTTGATGCAACATTAAACAACATTACAACTAACCAACAAGTTGAAGAACTACATGTACATGCCTTTAATGACTTGTCCTTGACCTATTTTGAACTCAAATGGTGAACCCCTGTCTCTAGATGAATCAAATTTTCTGTTGTTATGCTCTGGTAATGTCCCTAAAACAAAAATAACAACAAGATTAAGTCTGACCATCTTACCATTATCATATGGATTTAGTCTTGACCAATTGTTCCATTTGTACCCTAAACAAAACTTTTAAGTTTGAATGATAAAAGTCTTCAACTGACAGAATTAAATTTCTGAGCAAATGTAATTTTCAAATTTTTATGGAACTGAATGTGTGAGGGTACAAAAGGTAATTCTTCCCCTTTTTTCTTTTACACATCAAATTTAAACCCCATCATAAATGTAGGATATATATATCACAGATGTTTATCATAGTTATATATAAATCAATAAACACCATAAATGTTAAAGAGCTAATGTGATTTTGTCTCAGATCAAAGTCAACTTTACTTGCAAATTTTGTGTTTTTAATAAATGCCTGGTGAAATTACAGGCTCCAGTTATCATAATGGCATAGCAAAGCGTGTGTTCTTTCCTCTGGGTCACAAAATGTGCGAAATAATTAAATGTGTAGCCTTTATAGTGCTGAAGAGTTTCATTAGATAGAACAGGGATATAATTTTATCTTAATATTCGAATCTTGAATTTTTTGGTAAAGTTGAATCAATTACTAAAAATGATTATGCTTCACTTTTTAAAAATGAAAATCAGCCACTTCATAATCAATCTGTAGACGGACTTAAAATGGCATCAGTTTACTGGTACTTTTCACCACACTTATTAGTTAACTAGCATTTTCAATGCACCTTTATCTTACATTTTAAAGGCTTAAGCATGAAAGTTGAACTGAACTTCTTTAATCTCCTATTTTCTAGACATTTAGCCTCTTTATTGTTATTATTATTATTACATGTATTATTATTATTATTATTATTGTATTTTTTTTTAAAAGTTCTTGACCATCCCCAAAAAGCTCTTTACCCAAAAGACTACTATTAATAGCAGGGTTTAAAAACTTTGCAATTCTTCTTTCTACTAATTAGAAGATAAACTATTTTAATAACCCAAAAGAGACAAGTCATTAATTAACAGAGAAACCAATGAGATCTTGGTTTTTGCCTCCCAATGCCCCCCCCCCCCCCCCCAAGAAAAAATTTAACGAAGCAATCCCTTTTACAAAGAGCCTTTGCAGTTCCTTAGACAAAGTATTTATCAGGTTGTGTCATTTTTGATCATGTTTCCTGCTAATTCTGGTATTAAAAATTTTTCTCATTGACAAAAACCTAGTATTTTACTTTCATATTAAGAGAGGCAAGCTCAAGTAACTCTAACACAAGTTTCTGTACCAAAGTTGTACAAAACAATCTCTTATTCACTTCATTTAAAATGACATTTAAAAAAAATTGAACACTTTTATCAGCTACCAGGACACCAACCCCAGCCCCATCACAATATTTAAATTTTAGTAGGATGGAGACCTAACTCTCTATCCAACCAATATAGAGAAAAAAGTTCATTTTAATAAAATAATTGTATCTGTCTGAAATGGCATATTTGTTCAGTGAATTTGATATTTCAAAAGAATTTGAAGATTTTCAATACAAAATTGAGTTCATCAAAAGATAAATCTGCATTCATGGCATTGATAATTTAAAGTACTGGTGCCAATTCTGCGTGTCAATGAATTATGGGAAAAATTCCGTTTACAACTTGCACTAAAATTTTAATGTTGACTATTAGTGGCTCTCATTGACCTTAAAAACAAATATTTTTTTAAAAACCTGATAAAAATGACAATGCAGTTTCTTATTTTTACATTCCACTTTTCATATATAACCAATAAAAATGTTAGGAAGCTCAAATTAAAATTGTTGAAAACCTAGGACCATGGAATGTTTTAAATACATATGTAACAGGAATTTAGCTTATTTGATTCTGTGATTCAAAATAGGAGAAACAGCTGGTTTAAACGATATTTATTAATGCAGCACAAATAATTGTAGTTTTGTATATGTGACAATCCAACACTTTTGATTACAACATTTTAAAGAACAAAAAAAAAAAAAAAAGATCAATAAATGGAATTAAATGGTTGAAGCTTAATGGAACCATGAATTTAAATCTAATATTGTCATGAATGATAATGAGTAGCTAGATTCTAGCCGTTTAATGAGCGAGTATGAAGTGTTACCTGATTCAGGCAATAAGAATACGACCACGAAAGGTGTAAATTACGCTTATATACCCTAGTGTGTTCAGCTGGTCAAATGAATACCCGTATATAACAGCAAATCATGGTGAATAACCTGTATTATAGCACTTATAGGCTAGTTAAATAAGTAACGATAAAAATTTTCCATTACACACAAATACATTTATAAACCAATAATACATACCGGTATAATGTACGACAACGGTATTCCCTGCTTTAGGAAATCTGTTACCTAAAAATATATAATTAACACAATTAGAGAACCATGAAGATACTGGATGTTAACCTGAGACTGATTAGAGGTTTGCATAGGCAAAAAATTCTATATATCTAGTGTGAACAAAATTTTACAATGATTTGACCTAGTGACCTACTTCACAGGACAGACAATGTTTAACATATACAAACTTGACACTGCTTTTGTCCAGAATATAAATCTAAAGACGCTTAATTAAAATAGAGTAAATGTGAATGTAACCTGTAATCAATCTAGTATGTTAACAAAATAACAAAATGGTAACACAATATTTCTCATAAGGATGATGAATGATCTAAACAAGTCTCATGGAATATGAAAAACAAATAACTATTTTTCACCCAACTAAGACTTGTATATTCTGCTGTAAGGCTTCCACGTTCACACAAAACCATAAACGTCTACATGACAGGTAGTAAATGAAACGATGCCGTTTACATGGTCATCATGATTTGGAAAATTGCGGTTGAATGTATCAAAGAAAAGATACTGTGTCAGTCATGCAATCGTGAACATGAAATTTTATTAAATTAAAGTACATTTATTTTAATCCTTCTGTAACAATAGTTTGAAACAAAAAAATACTGTTAACATCAATCCATGTGAAGTGTATAGCTTCATTACCCAAGACGATATTGATATGCATGGGCATGCCTGTTGACTTTCTTAAAAAACTTCAAAATCGTAACTTGATCCTAGTTAACAAAAACTTATGTACATAGAACATCAAAATTTGAATAATTTCAACAAATGAAATATTCAATTTTAACTTACAACTTGTTACAAAAATTACCGTCTCTGTAACGACATGAAGTTTATACTGTTTAAATATGAATCAGATGGTAGACATGGTGAAGTAGGAAATTTAAGTTTTGATTTCAAACAACGGTTAATAAAGATCAGCTTGTCAACTGTGTCGGAATCCAGAGAAGATTTGTACCTAGCTGCTATCGAGAAAACTCTGAGGGCACAGAAGACGCTGGTACCCCTAAATATTTTCGTGCAAGCTGTGAGACTTGGAAACATATCCTGATTTAATTTTCACCATGTCACAAGTACGTCACATGTCGTGTACATGATTATAAAATTTGTAAACATTTACAGCCTGTATCCGGCACGTTACCGTTTACACTTGTAAACGTGGAAGCCTTATTCTGCTGGATTTTTTTCTAATTTTAGACTAGATCTTTATTTTGATGTATCCATAATATAAAGGAAACTTTGTTAAATTTTATTTATTTATTTACTATATGTCAAACTGATTATTCTAAGCAAATAAAATGGAAGACATGACAGCTTAATTGTTAAATAGGGTTTTAATTGAATTTAATACTTAGTAGAACAATTTCTGAAATTCTGCTTAATCTAGTAAATTATCCGCAATCCAGGAAGAATTTGACCATTTTGAAAAAAAAAAACTGAACCCCTTAAAAAGTGGAGTAGAGTAATGATGTTTAATCCCCAGTCAAGATTCTGTCACTTATATTGTTATTTCAGGGATTGTGGAAGAAACCAGTGCCAAAGAGAAAACTGTCATCCTTCAGTAAACTATGTGTAGCTGACATTTTATCTCATACTAGAATCTGCCCAAAGTAGGATTCAAGCCTAGGTGGTGAGAGGCACTGTGATCCCCAAGTGTGTGCTTTAGACCACTTGGTAAATGAGGCCCTTCATCCCCTCAAAGAGTATATGAAACAAAGAACATGGGTACTTATATCTGTGTAGTTTCTATGTAGAGTTTCATTTAGAGAAATTTATTCAATGATCTTATGAAATTTGAATTATTATGGTAAAATGTCAATGAAAATAAAAATAATTTTGTTCTTTTATTATGATATACTTATATTACAGCCAAATGTTTAATATAACATGACACATGGCACATCACATGAAAGGAACTCCAGACTGCGGGGAATTTCAACGTAGTTAACAACTTAATTAGCTGTAATATTCAACATGGCAACATTAATAGGGACATGTCTAACAAAGAGATAGATAATGAGAACTGGTTGCAAGACTTGAAATGCAGTTTATGGAAAAGCGTAGATTTTCGTTTTTCGATTCACTGTGCTTACCATCCCCTTCCTTTATCGTATTTATCTCTACACCCATAGTGAAACACAAATAAGTTACAACACAACAAGCTGCCCGTCTTGTCCAATGTATGTAGTTCCCTCCTCTAAAGTCAAGAGAGCACAACACGTGGTCAGAGCGTACCCTATCTTTACGATACACATCAAAGTTCTGTCAATTTGGGACATCTTCTGTCTTATGTAACCAAATCTGGGAGGGATTGACCGTAATAAATGTAATATATATATATATATATATATATTATATATATATATATATATATATATATATATATATATATATATATATATATATATATATATATATATATATAATTGGTAAACTGAATGTTGCAGCGTGTACCAACATCACATAATCAAAACTAGCATGATAAAATTAGTAATTCGTGAACGCGTCTTATGCAGTCATGTTTATATGCATATTTAAGTTTTTAATACGCCGTTTAGACATAGTATTGGTATTGCATTTTATTAAAACATCTGTCCAATAGGAAAACAATGAAGATAATTATACAATTTATACACCAAATTCTTTCTGTTTTTAATTGAAAGTCTCAATTTTAGATAAATATTTTTATTTTATACTTAAAGCTGATGCTGCTATTTTTGACTGATCGTGAAATGTAACCAGCGACACACATAGACGCATACTTAACCATAGCACTAAGATGGTAATAAGTATTTAAGGGTCACGCCAGTCACTGATATTTTGAACCATTTTCCTACGAAAGGCCATATCGATATCAATGGCGGTATATTAAAACTAACGCGTAAATTTTACAGTTTAATATGATAAATGTAAGAGAAACACGTATATGTGTAAAAGTGACAAACCATACTGTATAAAAATTAACGTTTTAATTTTGTTTTTTTATTGCGTTATTTTTTTACCGTATATTTTTTCATTTTACGCGAATATCAGTAAATTAAGCATTAATTTTGAACTTTAAAGCGTTAATTGTTACTTTAATAAATATATGCGTAAAAGGAACAAAAATACTGTATAAAAATTAACGTGTTAATTTTGATTTTTAACGCATTACTTTTTTCAAAGCGTTAATTTTAATACAATATATTTTTCATTTTCACGCGTATATTTAAAGCTGCATTAAGTTTTCAAAGAAAAAAATTAAACGGTGCTAATCTAATTAATGGTGTTCCTAATGAACAATGTTACATTTGGTTCAACGATAAAAGCTCGAATAAATACAGAAATAACAGTAATTACCCATTTGGGATCTAATATTAGAACATGGTTACGTCATCAAAACCCGGGTCATTTAAACACAACTTTAAAAACGGTGAAATACGATAAATTAAACAGAACTTCGTTGAATTTGTCATTTGTGACTTAGTAAATGATACATAACACCATTTCAAATACATCTGGGTATTAATGACGGACAATTAATGCAATTTGTCATGTTTCACCTTCGATTCACGGGTTTTTCCATACATCCGCGCACATGCTCCAAACTCATGATTACCACCGTTAAACATTGACCAACCGGTCAGAGGATTCCGTTTAATTACAGTTAAAAGAAATGAAATTTTAGAAAATGAATGTCATGGATCGTGGTTAGAGGATATCTATTAAAAAAAATATATATTTTTAGAAAATAAAAAAAAAATCAGAAAATTGAAAACGGCTTAATGCAGCTTTAACGCGTTAAGTTTTGATTTTAACACCGTTAACTGAACATTACGTTTATCGTGTTAAACTGTATAATTTTCGCGTTAGTTTTAACATCCGCCAATGATATGGATGGCCTTTTATATTTTCCCTCAATATAAACAAATGACACTTTAATTATTGATTATCAAGCAAAATTTCTGTGATACCATCTATCTGTATATATAAAATGTTAAAGCTGCATTAAGTTTATCAATTTTTTGATTTACTAAAAATATATATTTTTTAGAATTAGATAACTTCTAATCACGATCCGTAAGATTCATTTTCTAAAAAATTCATTCCTTTTAGCTGTAAATAAACTGAATCCTCTAACAGGTTAGTCAATGTTTTACGATGATTACTATTTGCTGGGAGCGTGCGCACAGATGTACGGGAACTCCAATGAATCGAAGATGAAACCTGACAGTTTGTATTGATTGTCCGTAATTAATATCCAAATGTATTCGCAATAGTGTAATATATCCCTTACTAAATCACAAATGTAAAATTTAATGAAATTCTGTGTTTAATTTATCGTATTTTTTTTTTTTTTTTTTTTTTTTTTGTGACGTATCTGTGTTTTAAAATTAGATCCCACATGCTACATCTCGATGGGAAATTACAGTTATTTCTGAATTTATTCGAGCTTTTATCGTTGAACCAAATGTAACATTGATCACTAGGAACATCATTTATAAGGTCAGCACCGTTTTAATGTTTTCCTAGGAAAACTTAATGCAGCTTTCAACTTTATAGTGCAACTTTTAGAGTTAAGTTTATTCGAAAATAAGAACCTTAGGTGTGTTTTTGAATATAATCGTTTTAAAAAGAAGATTTTCTCGGTATTCCTAACTATATGGTTAGGTTTAAGGAATTTGTCAATTTTTGTTTATCTATTATTTTAATTGTAATGATAATTTAGAATTTAATTGTAATGAACTTTTATAATTTAATTGTAATGAACATTTAGAATTCAATAAATGCAAGAGATTGACATATTAAGTGGGGGTCCTATTTTTAAAAATTGAGATAAAAACCGTAGGTATGGAACGTGAGTCTCATTAATTACTAAATCTTGGATTTACGCAGTTTTAGTTACAAGTTTTAATTTTATCAATTCAACAAAGCCACCTTAAAAAAACAACACTGTTATAACAAAAGTAACCAAGACAAACATATACAAAAGTAACCAAGAACAAACAACATGAACACTGTTATAACTGAAGTAACCAAGAACAAACAACATGAACACTGTTTTAACTGAAGTAACCAAGATCAAACAACATGAACACTGTTATAACCGAAGTAACCAAGAACAAACAACAATATGAACACTGTTATAACTGAAGTAACCAAGAACAAACAACAACATGAACACTGTTATAATTGAAGTAACCAAGAACAAACAACAACATGAACAATGTCATAATTAATGTTACGAAGAACAAACGACAACATGGACACTTTAATAATTGAATTAACCAAGAACAAACAACAACTTGAATACTTATAACTGAAGTAACCAAGAACAAACAGCAACATGAACAGTTATAACCGATGTATCAAAGAACAAACAGCAACATGAACACTGTTATAACTGAATAACCAAGAACAAACAACAACATAATCAGTGTTATAACTGAATAACCAAAAACAAACAACATGAACACTGTTATAACTGAATAACCAAGAACAAACAGCAACATGAACACTGTTCTAACTGAAGTAACCAAGAACAAACAGCAACATGAACACTGTTATAACTGAATAACCAAGAACAAACAACATGAACACTGTCATAACTGATGTTACGAAGAACAAACAACAACATGAACAGTTATAACTGAAGTAACCAAGAACAAACAACAACATGAACAGTAATAACTGAAGAAACCAAGAACAAACAACAACATGAACACTGTTATAACAGAAGTAACCAAAAACAAACAACAACATGAACAATGTCATAATTGATGTTACACAGAACAAACGACAACATGGACACTTTTAAAACTGAAGTAACCAAGAACAAACAACAACATGAACAGTTATAACCAATGTAACCAAGAACAAACAACAACATGAACACTGTTATAACTGAATAACCAAGAACAAACAACATGAACACTGTTCTAACTGAAGTTACTAAGAACAAACAACATCAACAAAGTTATAACCGATGTAACCAAGAACAAACAACAACATGAACACCGTTATAACTTAAGTCACACAGAACAACAATATAAACACTGTTATAACTGATGTAACCAAGAACAAACAACAACATGAACAGTAATAACTGAAGAAACCAAGAACAAACAACAACATGAACACTGTTATAACAGAAGTAACCAAAAACAAACAACAACATGAACAATGTCATAATTGATGTTACACAGAACAAACGACAACATGGACACTTTTAAAACTGAAGTAACCAAGAACAAACAACAACATGAACAGTTATAACCAATGTAACCAAGAACAAACAACAACATGAACACTGTTATAACTGAATAACCAAGAACAAACAACATGAACACTGTTCTAACTGAAGTTACTAAGAACAAACAACATCAACAAAGTTATAACCGATGTAACCAAGAACAAACAACAACATGAACACCGTTATAACTTAAGTCACACAGAACAACAATATAAACACTGTTATAACTGATGTAACCAAGAACAAACAACAGCATGAACACTGTTATTACTGAAGTTACCAAGAACAATCAACAACATGAACACTGTTATAATTGAAGTAACCAAGACCAAACAACAACATGAATACTGTTATAACCGAAGTAACCAAGAACAAACAACAACATGAACACTGTTGTAACTGATGAAACCAAGAACAAACAACAATATGAACACTGTTATAACTGATGTAACCAAGAACAAACAATATGAACACTGTTACAACTGATGCAACCAATAACAAACAACTTGAACAGAGTTATAACTTACGTAATTGAGAACAAACAACAACATGAACACTGTTATAATTGAAGTAACAGAGAACAAACAACAACATAAATACTGTTATAATTGAAGAAACCAAAAACAAAAAACACAATGAACACTTTTATAAACTCAAGTAACCAGGAACACACAACAACTTGAACACTTTTATAACTGAAAAACAAGAACAAACAACAACATGAACACTGTTATTATTGATGTAATCAAGAACAAATTACATGAACAGTTATAACTGAAGTAATTGAGAACAAACAACAACATGAACACTGTTATAATTGAAGTAACAATGAGCAAACAACAAAATGAACACTGTTATAACCGAAGTTACAGAGAACAAACAACAACATGAACATGGTCATAACTGAAGTAACCTAGAACAAGCAACAATATGAACACTGTTATAACTGAAGTTACCAACAACAAAAAACATCCTGAACACTGTCATAATTGAAGTAACCAAGAACAAACAACAACATGAACACTGTTATAACTGAAGTAACCAAGAACAAACAACAACATGAACCCTGTTCTAACTGAAGTTACCGAGAACAAACAAAAACATAAACACTGTTATAACTGAAATAACCGAGAACAAACAACATGAAAACTGTTATAACCGATGTAACGAAGAACAAACAACAACATGAACCTTGTTCTAACTGAAGTAACCAAGAACAAACAACACCATGGACACTGTCATTATTTAAGTAATCAAGAATAAACAACAACATAAATACTGTTATAACTGAAGTAATCATGAACAAACAACAAATGAACACTGTTGTATTGATGTAACCAAGAACAAACAACAAATGAACACTGTTGTAACTGATGTAACCAATAACAAACAACAACAAGAACACTGTTGTAACTGAAGTAACAAACTACAAACAACATCCTGAACACTGTTATAATTAAAGTAAGTTAGAACAAACAACAACATGAACACTGTTATAACTGAAGTAACCTAGAACAAACAACAACATGAACCGTGTTCTAACTGAAGTTACCGAGAACAAACAACATGAACACTGTTATAACTGAAGTAACCAAAAACAAACAACAACATTAACACTGTTGTAACTGATGAAACCAAGAACAAACAACAATATGAACACTGTTATAACTGATGTAACCAAGAACAAACAATATGAACACTGTTACAACTGATGCAACCAATAACAAACAACTTGAACAGAGTTATAACTTACGTAATTGAGAACAAACAACAACATGAACACTGTTATAATTGAAGTAACAGAGAACAAACAACAACATAAATACTGTTATAATTTAAGAAACCAAAAACAAAAAAACACAATGAACACTTTTATAAACTCAAGTAACCAGGAACACACAACAACTTGAACACTTTTATAACTGAAAAACAAGAACAAACAACAACATGAACACTGTTATTATTGATGTAATCAAGAACAAATTACATGAACAGTTATAACTGAAGTAATTGAGAACAAACAACAACATGAACACTGTTATAATTGAAGTAACAATGAGCAAACAACAAAATGAACACTGTTATAACCGAAGTTACAGAGAACAAACAACAACATGAACATGGTCATAACTGAAGTAACCTAGAACAAGCAACAATATGAACACTGTTATAACTGAAGTTACCAACAACAAAAAACATCCTGAACACTGTCATAATTGAAGTAACCAAGAACAAACAACAACATGAACACTGTTATAACTGAAGTAACCAAGAACAAACAACAACATGAACCCTGTTCTAACTGAAGTTACCGAGAACAAACAAAAACATAAACACTGTTATAACTGAAATAACCGAGAACAAACAACATGAAAACTGTTATAACCGATGTAACGAAGAACAAACAACAACATGAACCTTGTTCTAACTGAAGTAACCAAGAACAAACAACACCATGGACACTGTCATCACTGAAGTAATCAAAAATAAACAACAACATAAATACTGTTATAACTGAAGTAATCATGAACAAACAACAAATGAACACTTGTATTGATGTAACCAAGAACAAACAACAAATGAACACTGTTGTAACTGTTGTAACCAATAACAAACAACAACAAGAACACTGTTGTAACTGAAGTAACAAACTACAAACAACATCCTGAACACTGTTATAATTAAAGTAACCTAGAACAAACAACAAATGAACACTGTTATAACTGAAGTTACCTAGAGCAAACAACAAATGAACACTGTTATAACTGAAGTAACCATGAACAAACAACAAATGAACACTGTTATAACTGAAGTAACCTAGAGCAAACAACAAATGAACACTGTTAGAACTGAAGTAACCGAGAACAAACAACAGTATGAACACTGTTATAATTGATGTAACCAAGAACAAACAACAACATGAACACTGTTATAACTGAAGTAACCAAGAACAAACAACAAATAAACACTATTATAACTGAAGTAACCTTGAACAAACAACATGAAATCTGTTCTAACTGAAGTAACCGAGAAAAAAACAACATGAACACTGTTATAATTGAAGTAAACTTTACCAAACAACAACGTGAACACTGTTATAACTGAAGTAACCAAGAATAAGCAACAATATGAACACTGTTATAACTGAAGTAATTGAGAATAAACCACAACATAAACACTGTTATAACTAAAGTAACCATGAGCAAACAAGGACATGAACACTGTTATAACTGAAGTAACCAAGAACAAACAACAACATGAACCTTGTTCTAACTGAAGTAACCGAGAACAAACAACACCATGGACACTGTCATAACTGAAGTAACCAAGAACAAACAACAACAAGAACACTGTTGTAACTGATGTAACCAAGAACAAACAACATGAACACTGTTATAACTGAATTAACCGCCAACAAACAACAACATGAACACTGTCATAACTGAAGTAACCAAGAGCAAACAACATGAACACTGTTGTAACTCAGGTTAGCAAGAACAACAACATGAACACTATATTAACCAATGTAACCGAGAACAAACAACAACATGAACACTGTTATAACTGATGTAACTGAGAAACAAACAACACAATGAACACTGTCATAACTGAAGTAACACAGAACAACAATATAAACACTGTTATAACTGATGTTACCAAGAACAAACAACAACATGAACACTGTTATAAATGATGTAGCCAAGAACAAACAACATGAACACTGTTACAACTGATGTAACCAAGAACAAACAACATGAACACAGTTATAACTGAAGTAACCAAGAACAAACAACAACATGAACACTGTTATAATTGAAGAAACCAAGAACAAACAAGGACATGAACACTGTTTTAACTGAAGTAACCAAGAACAAGCAACAAATGAACCCTGTTATAACTGAAGTAACCAAGAACAAACAAAAACATAAACACTGTTATGACTGAAATAACCGAGAACAAACACCATGAACACTGTTATAACTGAAGTAACTGAGAACAAACACCATGAACACTGTTATAACTGAAGTAACCGAAAACAAACAACAACTTGAACACTTTTATAACTGAAAAACAAGAACAAACAACAACATGAACACTGTTATTATTGATGTAATCAAGAACAAATTACATGAACAGTTATAACTGAAGTAATTGAGAACAAACAACAACATGAACACTGTTATAATTGAAGTAACAATGAGCAAACAACAAAATGAACACTGTTATAACCGAAGTTACAGAGAACAAACAACAACATGAACATGGTCATAACTGAAGTAACCTAGAACAAGCAACAATATGAACACTGTTATAACTGAAGTTACCAACAACAAAAAACATCCTGAACACTGTCATAATTGAAGTAACCAAGAACAAACAACAACATGAACACTGTTATAACTGAAGTAACCAAGAACAAACAACAACATGAACCCTGTTCTAACTGAAGTTACCGAGAACAAACAAAAACATAAACACTGTTATAACTGGAATAACCGAGAACAAACAACATGAAAACTGTTATAACCGATGTAACGAAGAACAAACAACAACATGAACCTTGTTCTAACTGAAGTAACCAAGAACAAACAACACCATGGACACTGTCATCACTGAAGTAATCAAAAATAAACAACAACATAAATAATGTTATAACTGAAGTAATCATGAACAAACAACAAATGAACACTTGTATTGATGTAACCAAGAACAAACAACAAATGAACACTGTTGTAACTGTTGTAACCAATAACAAACAACAACAAGAACACTGTTGTAACTGAAGTAACAAACTACAAACAACATCCTGAACACTGTTATAATTAAAGTAACCTAGAACAAACAACAAATGAACACTGTTATAACTGAAGTTACCTAGAGCAAACAACAAATGAACACTGTTATAACTGAAGTAACCATGAACAAACAACAAATGAACACTGTTATAACTGAAGTAACCTAGAGCAAACAACAAATGAACACTGTTAGAACTGAAGTAACCGAGAACAAACAACAGTATGAACACTGTTATAATTGATGTAACCAAGAACAAACAACAACATGAACACTGTTATAACTGAAGTAACCAAGAACAAACAACAAATAAACACTATTATAACTGAAGTAACCTTGAACAAACAACATGAAATCTGTTCTAACTGAAGTAACCGAGAAAAAAACAACATGAACACTGTTATAATTGAAGTAAACTTTACCAAACAACAACGTGAACACTGTTATAACTGAAGTAACCAAGAATAAGCAACAATATGAACACTGTTATAACTGAAGTAATTGAGAATAAACCACAACATAAACACTGTTATAACTAAAGTAACCATGAGCAAACAAGGACATGAACACTGTTATAACTGAAGTAACCAAGAACAAACAACAACATGAACCTTGTTCTAACTGAAGTAACCGAGAACAAACAACACCATGGACACTGTCATAACTGAAGTAACCAAGAACAAACAACAACAAGAACACTGTTGTAACTGATGTAACCAAGAACAAACAACATGAACACTGTTATAACTGAATTAACCGCCAACAAACAACAACATGAACACTGTCATAACTGAAGTAACCAAGAGCAAACAACATGAACACTGTTGTAACTCAGGTTAGCAAGAACAACAACATGAACACTATATTAACCAATGTAACCGAGAACAAACAACAACATGAACACTGTTATAACTGATGTAACTGAGAAACAAACAACACAATGAACACTGTCATAACTGAAGTAACACAGAACAACAATATAAACACTGTTATAACTGATGTTACCAAGAACAAACAACAACATGAACACTGTTATAAATGATGTAGCCAAGAACAAACAACATGAACACTGTTACAACTGATGTAACCAAGAACAAACAACATGAACACAGTTATAACTGAAGTAACCAAGAACAAACAACAACATGAACACTGTTATAATTGAAGAAACCAAGAACAAACAAGGACATGAACACTGTTTTAACTGAAGTAACCAAGAACAAGCAACAAATGAACCCTGTTATAACTGAAGTAACCAAGAACAAACAAAAACATAAACACTGTTATGACTGAAATAACCGAGAACAAACACCATGAACACTGTTATAACTGAAGTAACTGAGAACAAACACCATGAACACTGTTATAACTGAAGTAACCGAAAACAAACAACAACATGAACACTGTTATAACTGAAGTAACCAAGAATAAGCAACAACATACACACTGTTATAACTGAAGTAACCATGAACAAACAACAAATGAACACTGTTATAACTGAAGTAACCTAGAACAAACAACAAATGAACACTGCTATAACTGAAGTAACCTAGAACAAACAACAAATGAACACTGTTATAATTGAAGTAACCTAGAACAACAAATGAACACTGTTATAACTGAAGTAACCTAGAACAAACAACAAATGAACACTGTTATAACTGAAGTAACCTAGAGCAAACAACAAATGAACACTGTTATAGCTGAAGTAACCATGAACAAACAACAAATGAACACTGTTATAACTGAAGTAACCTAGAACAAACAACAGTATGAACACTGTTATAATTGATGTAACCAAGAACAAACAACAACATGAACACTGTTATAACTGAAGTAACCAAGAACAAACAACAAATAAACACTGTTATAACTGAAGTAACCTAGAACAAACATTGATGTAATAATTGATGTAACCAAGAACAAACAACATGAAACCTGTTCTAACTAAAGTAACCGAGAACAAACAACATGAACACTGTTATAATTGAAGTAAACTTTACCAAACAACAACATGAACACTGTTATAACTGAAGTAACCAAGAATAAGCAACAATATGAACACTGTTATAACTGAAGTAATTGAGAACAAACCACAACATAAACACTGTTATAACTAAAGTAACCATGAGCAAACAAGGACATGAACACTGTTATAACTGAAGTAACCAAGAACAACAACAAATGAACACTGTTATAACTGAAATAACCGGGAACAAACAACATGAACACTGTTATAACCGATGTAATGAAGAACAAACATGAACCTTGTTCTAACTGAAGTAACCGAGAACAAACAACACCATGGACACTGTCATAACTGAAGTAACCAAGAACAAACAACAACAAGAACACTGTTGTAACTGATGTAACCAAGAACAAACAACATAAACACTGTTATAACTGAAGTAACCGCCAACAAACAACAACATGAACACTGTTATAACTGAAGTAACACAGAACAACAATATAAACACTGTTATAACTGAAGTAACTGAGAACAAACAACAATATGAACACTGTCATAACTAATGTAACCAAGAGCAAACAACATGAACACTGTTGTAACTCAAGTTAGCAAGAACAACAACATGAACACTATATTAACCAATGTAACCGAGAACAAACAACAACATGAACACTGTTATAACTGATGTAACCGAGAAACAAACAACAATATGAACACTTTTATAACTGTAATAACCAAGAACAACAATATAAACACTGTTATTACTGATGTAACCAAGAACAAACAACAACATGAACACTGTTATAAATGATGTAGCCAAGAACAAACAACATGAACACTGTTACAACTGATGTAAACAAGAACAAACAACATGAACACAGTTATAACTGAAGTAATTGAGAACAAACAACAACATGAACACTGTTATAATTGAAGAAACCAACAACAAACAACAACATGAACACTGTTGTAACTTATTTAACCAAGAACAAACAACATGAACACTGTTATAACTAGGGATGGCAAATTGGTCCAAAGTCATTAATCGTTTAATCTTTGAATGGTATGAACAAAAAATTGATTAATCGTTATATTATTTACGCCAAAGCTCAAGATATCCAGTCAATATCAGTTGCACCATTCCTAACTAAAAAGAATTATTGTTGAGAAATATTATTTGATTAACAAATGATGAAGAAAGCAGGTTTCTCCGTTTTGTTGTGATTAACCCTGCAGGCGAAAAGACTCTCAGAAGGAACTGAAGTTCCTTGAACACAGGGGATTTTTTTCATTACTAGTGCAAGTCTAGGAAATCACTGCTGGTTTTTATGTCTTAAGTGATTTAACATGCAAGAAGTCCCTCTTGTGAAAGTCAAGACAGTTTCACAGAGCTGACATTTAATAGTTTTTCCGTCAATGGATCGTTTGAAATGGTTCCAAACCTTTGATTGAGTTGGCATTTTGTTGTAATCAACTCTATATTCTCAAACCCCAAAAATTTGGTTATGATTAACAAATTAACAATAACTACTCAATTATGTTCATGTGTTTAATCAACCATGTATGAATACATATCACAATTAAAGGTAAGGTACACCAGGTATCAATCTTGTACGTGTATTATTTTTATAGGATATCCAAGACAAGGGGGTACTCCAAAGGGGTTAGTTAATGGATTATGGAAATAATAATCGATTAATTGAAGGTATGAACAATTAATCGATTAATCGTTGCCATCCCTAGTAACCGAGAACAAACAATGTAAACCCTGTTATATCTGAAGTTACCGAGAACAAACAACAACATGAACACTGTTATAACTGAATTTAACAACAACAAACAACATGAACGCTGTTTTAACCGATGTAACCAAGAACAAACAACAACATGAACACTGTTTAACTGAAGTAACAGAGAAAAAACTTCAACATGAACACTGTTATAATTGAAGAAACCAAGAACAAAAAACATCCTGAACACTGTTATAACTGATATAACCGAAAACAAACAACAATATGAATGCTTTTATAACTGGAATAACCAAGAACAAACAACACCATGGACACTGTTACAACTGATGTAACCAAGAACAAACAACATGAACACTGTTATAATTGATGTAACCAAGAACAAACAACAACATGAACACTGTTATAATTGAAGTAACAAAGTACAAACAACATCCTGAACACTGTTATAATTGAAGGAACAAAGAACAAACAACTTGAACACTGTTGTAATTGATGTAACCAAAATCAAACAACATGAACATTGTAATAACTGAAGTAACCAAGAATGAACAACAATATGAACATTGTTATAACTGAAGTAACCATGAACAAACAACAACAAAGCACTGTTATAACTGAAGTAACAGTCAAAAAACAACAACATGAACACTGTTATAATTGAAGAAACCAAGAACAAACAACAACATGAACACTGTTATAATTGAAGAAACTAAGAACAAAAAACATTCTGAACACTGTTATAACTGATATAACCGAAAACAAACAACAATATGAACACTTTTATAAACTGTAATAACCAAGAACAAACAACAACATGAACACTGTTATAATTGAAGAAACCAAGACCAAACAACAACATGAACACTGTTATAACTGATGTAACCAAGAACAAACAACATGACCACTGTTATAATTGATGTAACCAAGAACAAACAACAACATGAACACTGTTATAACTGAAGTAACAGAGTACAAACAACATCCAGAACACTGTTATAATTGAAGGAACCAAGAACAAACAACTTACACACTGTTGTAATTGATGTAACCAAAACCAAACAACATGAACATTGTAATAACTTAAGTAACCAAGAATAAGCAACAACATGAACACTGTTATAATTGAAGTAAGCAAGAACAAACAACAAATGAACACTGTTATAATTGATGTAATCGAGAACAAACAACAACATGAACACTGGTAAAAATGAAGTAACCAAGAACAAACAACAACATGAACACTGTAATAATTGATGTTATCGAGAACAAACAACAACATGAACACTGTGATAATTGAAGTAACAAAGTACAAACAACAACATGAACACTGTTATAATTAAAGGAACCAAGAACAAACAACTTGAACACTGTTGTAATTGATGTAACCAAAATCAAACAACATGAACATTGTAATAACTTAAGTAACCAAAAATAAGCAACAACATGAACACTGTTATAATTGAAGTAAGCAAGAACAAACAACAAATGAACACTGTTTGAAATGATGTAATCGAGAACAAACAACAACATGAACACTGGTAAAAATGAAGTAACCAAGAACAAACAACAACATGAACACTGTAATAATTGATGTTACCAAGAACAAGCAACAACATGAACACTTTTATAATTGAAGTAACCAAGAACAAACAACAAATAAACACTGTTATCACTGAAGTAACCAAGAACAAACAACAACACAAATACTGTTATAACTGAAGTAAACAAGTACAAACAACATCCTGAACACTGTTATAATTGAAGAAACCAAGAACAAACAACTTGAACACTGTTGTATTGATGTATCCAAAATAAAACAACATGAACATCGTTATAACTGAAGTAACCAAGAACAAACAACAACATGAACACTGTCATAACTGAAGTAACCTTGAGCAAACAACAACATGAACACTGTTATAACTGATGTAACCAAGAACAAACAACATGAACACTGTTATAATTGATGTAACCAAGAACAAACAACAACATGAACACTGTTATAACTGAAGTAACAAAGTACAAACTACATCCTGAACCCTGTTATAATTGAAGGAACCAAGAACAAACAATTTGAACACTGTTGTAATTGACTGTAACCAAAATCAAACAACATGAACATTGTTATAACTGAAGTAACCAAGGATGAGCAACAATATGAACACTGTTATAACTGAAGTAATCAAGAACAAACAACAACATGAACACTGTTATAACTGAAGTTACAGAGAAAAAACAACAACATGAACACTGTTATAATTGAAGACACCAAGAACAAACAACAACATGAACACTGTTATAATTGAAGAAACCAAGACCAAACAACGAAATGAACACTGTTATAACTGATGTAACCAAGAACAAACAACAACATGAACACTGTTATAATTGATGTAATCGAGAACAAACAACAACATGAACACTGTTATAAATGAAGTAACCAAGAACAAACAACATGAACACTGTAATAATTGATGTTATCGAGAACAAACAACAACATGAACACTGTTATAATTGAAGTAACCAAGAACAAACAACAACATGAACACTGTTATAATTGAAGACAACAAATAAACACTGTTATAACTGAAGTAACCAAGAACAAACAACAACACAAATACTGTTATAACTGAAGTAACCAAGTACAAACAACATCCTGAACACTGTTATAATTGAAGGAACCAAGAACAAACAACTTGAACACTGTTGTATTGATGTAACCAAAATAAAACAACATGAACATTGTTATAACTGAAGTAACCAAGAACAAACAACAAATGAACACTGTCATAACTGAAGTAACCTTGAGCAAACAACAACATGAACACTGTTATAACTGAAGTAACAAAGTACAAACAACATCGTGAACACTGTTATAATTTAAGGAACCAAGAACAAACAACTTGAACACTGTTGTAATTGATGTAACCAAAATCAAACAATATGAACATTGTTATAACTGAAGTAACCAAGAATAAGCAACAACATAAACACTGTTATAACTGAAGTAACTATGAGCAAACAACAACATGAACACTGTTATAACTGAAGTAACCGAGAACAAGCAACAATATGAACAGTTATTACTGATGTAACCAAGGACAAACAACATGGACTCTGTTAATATTGATAATTCAGAAGTTACCAAAAAAAACCAACAACATGAACAACGTTATAATTGAAGTAAATTGGTATAAACCATGCACAATGTGAAGTGTCCCACATTGCCTAGGCTTAAACTCCACTTGGGCAGATCCTTGTTTGAGAAAGTTGGGCAGTTTGCTTACCAAAGGGCGAAGGCTTTCACTGAACACTCCTGTTTTCTCCATCATTGCTGAACTGACTGCATCAATATAAGTGAATGAATCTTGACTGGGGTGTAAAACACAATTTATCTGTAAAACTAATTTTGCTGGGTGGCATAAAAAATATTAGAGTTAGACTACCTCCAATAAATTTATAAAATGAATCAACTACATGTATTTGTAATATAAAAGTTTCATTAATTTAATATATACTTGTTTAAGTCAAGATACATAGAAATCGGTATATACTTTTTCATGTATATTGAATTGCCAATGGCCTTAGATATTGTATGTAACTACAAGATATCCCAATGTTACCAGTACACTAACTTTGTGACAGTATACAATCTATATGTAATTGCAAGTTATTTCCATGTTGCTAGTGCAGCTAAACGGTATACAATATGTATTTAACTGGAAGATATACCCATAAAACCAATGCAGTTCAATATTATACCACTGTGTCTTCTTGTGAGTTCTTGTCATATCTACCCCTGAATCTTCTTTTATATTTTTGTCACATTTTCCACTTTTTTTGCATGCTCTTGTCACATTTATTACTGTTTCTTCTTTAACATAGGAACTGGCAACATTTTCAACAGTTTCTTCGTTATGCACTTGGGACATTTAAATTGTGTTTTGTTTTATTGCCTGCCAGAGTTGCTTGATGTGTGTTCTTTTTACATTATCCACCATATCTTAATGTGTATTGTCACCATATTAACCACAACTTCTTGTTGTATGTTCATGCCACATTAACCACAATTTCTTGTTGTATTTCATGCCATATTATCCACTATTTTTGCTGCATTTTCATGCCACATTTACCACCATTTCTTGTTATAGCCACATTTTCCTACATATACTGCTCTATGTTCTCGCCCCATAAACCCCAATTTTTTGTTGTATGTTCATGCCACATTAACCACAATTTCTTGTTGTATGTTCATGCCACATTTACCACCATTTCTAGTTGTTTGTTATGACCACATCTACCACCATTTCTTGTTGTATGTTATGGTCACATTTTCCGACATATATTGCTGTATGATCTCGTCACATTAACTACAATTTCTTGTTGTATGTTCATGCCAAATTATCCACTATTTTTGCTGCATTTTCATGCCACATTTACCACCATTTCTTGTTGCATGTTATGGCAACATTTTCCAACATATATTGCTGTATGTTCTTGTCACATTAACCACAATTTCTTCCACTGTTTTTAATTCATGTTTTTGTAATGTTTACCATAATTTTTTCATTATGAGTGTATATTTAACTGTAGCATATTCTCTACATTTTATTTTGGTTTTATACATGTATTACACAACTTAAGATTATGATTGAATTTGCCTCTCCTTAATGTCATCTTCAAGTTGAACACCAAATTCTTCATTGCATTATTTTGATGTAAATTCCATTCATCCAAACTACTCTTCCATGACTTTTATTCTGAATTAAGAAAGTCCAATTACATGTATGTCACTTCTTGGTGAAGCCATCCTACTCCAGTTCAATTCTCTAGTGGCGTAAAATTCAGATCACCTATCCTGGGTTCAGTGTTTTAGGTTGATTCTGACATTTATGTTGCATTAATAAGCTGTTGATGTATTTTCTCTGCTTCTTCTACTTGGGTTTTGGTACAGTAATCCTACACATAGAAGATATTAGGTTTAATGATTACACACAAGGAATATTTATCAATACTCTCAAATTCTCAATATTTTATATAATTGACAAAGTCAATTTTTTATCTGCATCGATATTTCATAAATGCCATAACTCCCCATGTTAAGTAAATAAAAATAAACTTAATATATTAAATCTAAAAGTCTTAACTACATCTTACATTTTCAAAGACAATTATTTTACAATTTTTTAAGAATGCAATATTATATCTGACCATCAGCCTGTCTTTATTGTTATTATCACAACTTATTTGTTGTAACTATATATACAAACATTTTCCAAGTTACTGCTATTATCTGACAATATTAACTTACTTTTAACAAATATTCATTCTTTATTTCATTCAAAATCACTCTCATGAATAAAACAAAAATGTCCTGGCCCCGTTTCTTAACTAAGATTTTCCTTTACTTAAATTTAACAATTTTTCCCTATCTCTCATTTTAATTACAAATAAACATTTTTTATAAAACTAAATGCAGATGTTATAAGCTTGAAGTGATCTTCAAAATGACACCTTAAATTACGTTATATCTCAATAATAAACAAAATTATGAAGATTACAAATTTGTCAGATTTATGTTAAGGAAAAACTAAGTTAAGGAATTATAGTGTAACCTGAGCCAGTATTAGTTTACAACACGTTAACAAAAGGAAAGAAAAAATATATGTTGATTCCCTAAGAATCCAATGTAAAATATCTTTATGGGGTATTTTTATGGCCATTATTTGTCCATTACTCAATAACCTCTTCATCTTTAAGACAGATTCTAACCAAATACTGTGTACATGTATTGAAAAAAAATATATTTCCAGCATAACCTAAGTTCTGACAACATGTCCTTTTCCTCAATTCTAACAAACGGTTGATAAAATTCTGCAACCTGTGTTGATACTTATCATAGGTATCTATCTCCTTTGCCAGTTATATTTTATAGGGGGTTATAATTGCAGTACGGTAATTGAAAAAAAAGTGATTCTGATATTTTTTAATAATTTATGTAAGAGACTATTTACCTTACAGAAAAACATATACTTTACCTTTTCATTGAAGTTTATTTAAATATGACCATGAATGAGTATGAATTTTTTTTTTTTTTTTTTAAAAAAAAAAGATTAATTCTTAACTCACCTGTAGAAATACATGAGCTAAATTACTCAATCTTTTATTGCTTGACTTTGAGAACCTAATCATACATTCTATTACAGGTGTACAGCTTATTTCTGTCGAAAACAAAAATAAAAAAACTTTTAACAAGTATACAAATTTATCAATATCAAAATTTATTATTGGATTTTCACACAAATATAGAAAAGAATTAATTTACATTTTTTATCCATAACAGGTACCAAACAGTAAACCCTAATGTTTGATTACAATTATAAAAGTAACATGATGGGGCTTCACTAACAGTAGGTCTAAAGTGCTTGCTTGCAGATCACTGCACCTGTCACTGCCTAGGTTCAACTTCCACTTGGAACCAATATAAAGTTTTTTCAGTTTGCTTGCCATTAGACACTCAGGTTTCCTCCACCAACCCTTGGCTAGGAAAGAGAAAAAAATTGACTTGGTGTAAATTCACACTAATTCACTGCACTCTTATTACCAGTATATGAAAGTTTTATATCCATGTACTAGTATATCATGATGTTTATAGTTTCAGTTTTTGTTATCATTTTTCTCCAATTTTATCACAATATCAGTAACTTATCCTCTCTTGTGCAAAATATTTTCAACAATAATGAAAAATGAATTAACTTATCCCTCCAATTCTTGACAGTGTTACTAGTTCATTATTTATTGCTTTTCATATTTAGTTTAAAGTAAAAATGCATCAACCATTGTTTGTAAAAGTAGAATAACACCTAGTGTTCACCTAGTCTCAATGATATTGACTCACCTAGTCTCAATGATATTGACTACATATAATTTTGAACATACTGTTTACACCTACCAGATTTAGATGCTGGTGTCATCAGGTACATCAGTGTTGTTATAGCAGATAAAACTGTCTCCTCATTGGAACTGTTTAAGACAAACAATGTAAAAAAAAACATTAATTTTGCCACATAGTTCACTCTACATTTATTTATGTTGCATCAGAGAAATCAAAAACACAAATATTTTAGTTAATGAAAAGGGTACAAATAAATAATTTATCATAACATGAATTTTTGCTAGTAATCTTTTTTTGGCTCCATCCTCATTTTTTGTTATTTAACACAATGCAATTTGGGTGCTTGGGTGGGTGTTTACAACATTACAAATTTTGGCATATCTATCATATAGTAAACAAACATTTATTATTTGATCTGGTTACATAAAAATAAATCTCAAGCAAGCTCTCATATGCAAACAAGATACATTAAATTCTATATCAAAAAATATTTAATTCAAACAAAAATTTTAAACTGGATACAGATCAAAGCATTCACTCACGAACTTGGTAAAGTCACAGTTTTAACACTAGTGAAAACATACCTAGACAGGCATTTAATGGCCAAAGTTACACCTCCATTTTTTAAAATATATTCCTTGTTTTCTTTATCTAAAATGTAAAATAATTTAATAATCACTGTAGAGCCATGAAAACCAATTAGGAGGGATAAAATCCAGGCTCCAGTTTCACAGTCATACCTTTACTAAGATTTTTCTTAACGTAAATCTGACAAATTTTAGCAAACTCTTTTGCAACTACGAAAGAATTTTTTTAAAATAACTAAAAACTGATTTAATAAAACTGAAATGATCTTCAAAATGACAGATTAAAATCCTGAATAATATAACCATTAACATAATTAAAAAAGATTTCAATTTTGCTGGATTTAAGTTAAGGAAAATCTTAGTTAAGGAATGATTGTGAAACTGGGGTCAGAAATATTTAATGCCTAATTCATAACTTTGTCTACAAAGGCCCCCCCTTACTTGTAATAGTGGTCTTCATGAGCTGATGCCAAATATGGGATCATAAAGAATCAAACAGCAAGTTTTATCTGCCTGAAACAGTGCTTGCTGTTTTGATTTTGCTGTATTGAGATGATACATCTGAATGGTAAGGAACCTGGAATGTTTTGGTAATAAAACGAAGCATCTTGAAATCAGATTACTTTTCTTACATCAATGAAAAATAAAGACAAGTATTTAACTCACTGTATAGATACAAGTAATGATAGACTATTTTACATCACATTTAACACTTGATAACTCTAATGCAGCACACAACTAAATGCTTACTATTATATCTATACCAATTAGAAAAACATTAATCTCCCAAATGTAACATGATGGACACATGTATCTGCATGTGTGCTTTGTATTATCATGCAAATTTTTAGGATTCTTACAGGAACTGAAAGAGCACAGGTTGTTGTCTTGCCAGTCCATAATTCATATCTAAGGTAAGTCAACGAAGTGTAAAATAAAATCACAACATGACAAAAACAATGATAACACAGAAGATGGGCAATGGAGCAAACATGCAGTATTGTGATTATAAATCTCCAGTCTAGAGTGTGACATTCTAGTAAAAAAAGTTTCATAATTATAAAAAATGTGTTTCTGTTTTAAGTGTATTAAGTTAAGGTATAGGCACGTATCCATGAGATATACAACCTTAAAAAAAAAAGTAATAATAATAATAATAATAATAATAATAATAATAATAAAATAAGAGTGTTTAACAACAAGTTAGAAAAAGTCTAAATATTATTTGACATGACAAATCTTACCTAAACATAAGTTACATATTCCACCAATGGCAAACTCCACCAATTTTTCATCAGTTTCTTCAACTGCATCTAAAACAACACAACAAAATCAACTCTATAAGTTTTTTTTTTGTTTTTTTTTTTTTGTATATTTTTTAAAATGCAAGATAAACAACAGGTGTCAGAAGAGCACTAAATACAAACACCAAAGTCAGGGGTATGATGACATGTTTTTCTGTGCTCTTTGTAGGTAACCTGAAAAAAAAAATGCATGTTCAATAACAAAGAAACATAAAATTTGCTAGGTAAAATTTTAGTGTTTGTAACAAGCAAAACAAAACAAAACAAAACAAAACAAAACAAAACAAACCCAAAACAAACCAAAACAAAAATAAATAGTGGAAATGAACATTCCAACATACATGTTTGTCAAAATGTTAATATTAATCATTTAAAACAGAAAGGAAACTAAAGCAACTAATCTGATTTTTATTTAGATCATTCATCATTGGGTAATAACCTGAATCAACACAGTACACACAAAGCATATTAAACAAATGTATATGTGACATCTATTCAGGTTACTTATCATTTAACCTAATCAGATTCAATGCTTTAGTATAACTTAAAAAATATGTCAAACTAAATTATATATAAGTAATTTGTGACAATTCATGAGATTTCAAAGTGTTTGTCCTGTATCTTACCTAAAAAGAGGTCCACAACATTTAGCTTTCTAAAGTATTCGTAGTTGATTGGATCATATGCAAAGTTAGCCAAATTTGCTAATACCTGATGCTTTCCATCTGAAAAAGACATTTTGGTTTAAAAACAAAAAAAAATTCAAAGGTAATTAAACAATTTTAAATTAGAAGTAATAAGATTAAACAGAGTATTGATATTGAATTAAAATACTTTACTTTTATCAAGTTGTCACTTTTGGAATGGTGGAGTAAAGTTGGGTACCTAGAGAAAAAGTTCTTATTTTGGCTTTGATTGGTGAAATGACAAATTTTTTCATGCTCATATCTGAGTGAGATTTGAACCTAAACAGTGAGGGAGAAAAAATACTACGGAAGTATTCTGTTTGAAAATGAAAGGTAAAGTTGATTGAAATCATTGTTACTGGCTTGAATAATTGTTTTTTACTTTGATTGTTTTGTAGGTACAAAAATTCAAAATAAAGGATGTTTATTTCAGGACGATCCTAGAAAAAAGTCATTATAAGCAAATTTTACTGCTAAAGACTAATACTTTGTGTTATCAACACAGAACTTACAGGTATGATGGAGATGTCAAACGATGTGTAATAAACTTAACAACAATAGCAATTGAATTAACATTAATTAAATGAAATCTGTGTTGTTTTAACAGATATCAGGTACTTAATTTGTTATCCTGGTAGTTATAACTCTGTGTAAAAGAGGCTATTAACATTACATTTTGATACAAATATTTGGGTACGTTTTGATATAGGTACGTTTCTTTTTAAACCGGTACAATTTATATGGGTTACATAAATAAATGGATACGTTCTATTAATTTTAGATAAAAGAAATATTTTCCTTTACCCTGACTACTTGTATCCTGGAATTCCGTTACCAGTGATTGGAGATAACTTAAGCGCCCAATACCATAAGGACCCGTTTTCTTCTCTAATTGTTCTTTGGTGCTAAACATTTCGACGGCACCCTGTGCGACCTTCACCTTATATTTCCGGGTTCAACTCTCATTGGTTGAAGATCATGTGACTTCCATGTTGTCATCTTGCCCTTCAACATGTTCAACAATCGCACATGCATTTGAGATGATTTGTTTACAACTTTTAGCAGAAAACTGAAATTCATATGATCAAGGCAATGAGAATTTTAACTGTATAGTCGAAGATAAATACCGTCCGAGTTTGAAGCCTTCGATCAACCTTTGTAATATTTGCCATACTTTGCGGTTTTTGACCCGTTGGATTGTAAACAACCAACATGGCGGAAAAGTCACAAATCCAGGGAGCTCAAGTAAAAATCGGTCATTATATTCTTGGTGAAACACTGGGAACGGGAACGTTTGGAAAAGTTAAAAGTATGTTGAATTTCTAGGAAAGTTTGCTTTCATATTTTATTGCAGTTTACGGAAGATAATCACATTTAATATAAATTACTTTTTATGTCATAGTGTAAAATAAAAGTTCGAGCAACTGAATCTGAATTTCATGAAATTCCATATATCAGATCTATACTCATTTGTACATATATTATTGCTGTACATATTAATAAACTACTAAGTCGGTTCTATGGATAATGTCCCACCTCACAAGTGACATGCAGTAGTATAACAAGAAATTACTACTACTACTTGAAATCCAAAATTCATCAGTCATCATTGGTTGCTTTTGATTAAGGTGCCAGTTCAGAAGCATTGTCTATACTAGTAGGGTCCCTTCCAGATGACTGGCTAGCTACACACAAGGCATATTTTCCCGGGGTCTCAATTTTTATGATCTTGGAGGTTGGAAATTGATGGTCCTGAAAATCATGACTCTTAACGGCTTTGCTATATGGATATGTGACATTACAGATCTGTAATGGCACATATCCATATAGCAAAGCCGTAAAGAGTCATGATTTTCAGGACTAGGAATTTGAGAGCTTCCACTCTTTACAATCTCTCTCTCTCCCCCCCCCTCTCTCTCTCTCTTAGCTCCAAGGCATCTTTGGGTGGCTACCACCTCACAAAATTGAACATAAGATTAGACTCGCAACATCATATGTCATGTATTCAGATTTTAGCAAGGTTTTTGACCAAATACCTCATAAGTCTATTGAATAAACTTAGTGATTATGGAATAGAACTAGTCCTGAAAATCATGACACAATGACTCACAATGACTTTGCTGTGTGGACAAAAATATAAATTAGACCTGTTGCTTCTTAGTGGTCTGCAAGAGAACAAGTTTTCAGACATGTAAAGAAATGGAAACATTTGTTGCTACCAGAGGAGTCTTGGATTAACCCAGGGAAAGAGTTACTTTTGTCAGATGTCAACCTTTTGAGAGTGCAAAAAAACTTTTAAAATACATGTAAAAAAAATTAAAATACCACACACAGAAGAAGACTAAATTTTATATTATATTGATAAAAACACATGTATTGATAAAATGAGAAAAATTTAATTATATTCATTAAGATATTGTGACATTGGCGTTAAGATGATTGTCGTATAAGAGATGGTTTGCAACTTCCAATTTACATGTATACCTCATAACAGTAAATTGAAGACTTAGTTAAGGAATGATCATAAAATTGGAACCTGTACTCTTAATTTAGTCCAAGAACTTGAAACATCAATTCATTTATCAGCTAAAATGGTGATTATTTTTACACATGTTAATAATTATATTTTTTTACTTAGTTGCTGTCCATCAGAGAACAAATCACAAAGTAGCAGTTAAAATCCTGAACAGACAGAAGATAAAAAGTTTAGATGTAGTAGGGAAAATAAGAAGAGAAATTCAGAATTTGAAGTTATTTAGACATCCACATGTTATCAAATTGTAAGTCAGATTACCATATGTGATAACTATGGTATGTTGCTCTGGGTATTTAGAAATTAGAGTTGTGATATTGGTGCTGCAAATCAGGAAATTTCTTGTTTATTTTATTTCAATTAAAAAAAGAAAAAAAAAATTAAAAAATTGCATATCTGCTGGATGTTGCTGGACAGCACAAAAATAAACAAAGCCCTAAAAATTGAAATGTTTCACCAAAATTAAACAATTTATAGAATTATCAGTCAACAGTATTTTCTTCTTGTGAATATGTTTTCCTTATTGTAAATTTACTAGACAAACCATAACTATGAAAGCAGTTATGAAGTTAATTGTATCTGTAGCCAGTGTGTTGTTGATATCATGACAGTATGTGTATCAAATACATGTACTTTTAAAATAAAATATAGTCAAATCCATTAGCACATGCGATATTAATCTGTGTAGAATATCTCGCCTTTGTCTGCAGTTATGTAGTGTCTTTGATAATTATTTTTAAATTATCTTTTGGTTTTCGTTATTAGGTATGAGGTTATGAGTACACCCACTGATATATTTATGGTAATGGAGTACGTTCCTGGTGGTGAACTGTTTGATTACATAGTAAAACATGGCAAGGTAAGATTTTAAGATTTTTTAAATCCTTGAGAAACTTTAATAAAATATGATGAAAAATAAATATATTTTCCATAGCTTGATACATTTACAAACATAGTCCATAGCTTGATTCATTTACATAAATCAATTTTAACAATTTAATCATTATTGGTTCTTATTAATTGGGCTTCTAAATACCTTCTGATAAGTTTTAGAATTAATGCCAGAATTTTTGTCATAAATGCACATATTTCACAACAAACATTAACCTATATGTAAATTCTGTTAACCAACAGATGATATCCAAATAAACTATGTTACAAGCTTACGTCTGTAAGACCAAAACACAAAAATATCTTTTGTCAATAGACCATTTGCCAATTAAATGTTCCGAGTCATCGTGAATCATTTTCCTATTTAGATATTACAATGACGGGGGACAAAACCTCTGTATTGGGTTTTTTCGTACAAAAGCAGTTTTTAGCAAGTGTAATTTCTATGTTGTCATTTTATTTAAAAAGTTTACCAGACACGCCTAAATACATTTGAGACATTATATGCAAAATAAAATTGTTTAAAAGATGAAAATCTTATGTTTAGCTTTTTGTTTGCCAAGAGAAGTCATGTTTTATGTAACAAAAAACCCCGAGAACTGTCCAGTCAAGTTGTAAAATCTTAATAGAAAACCGATTCATATTTAGGTCGGAATTTTAATTGGCAAATCCAGTATTAAATTTGATATTTAAAAGTGGCAGTTTAACAATAAATGTATTTGTATGGAATAAAATAGGCAAAACCTACTAACCTAGCAACAGGTGATATCAAAATAAGCTGCATTATGAGCTTATGTCTGCAAGACCAAAACACAAAAATAGCTTCTGTACAATTAAATTTGATATTTTAATGTGGCAAATTAATAATACATGTATTTGTATGGAATAGAGTAGGCTTGAATACCCATGATTTGCTGTTTAACCCTAGTATACATATTTTTTTTCTAAATAAAAGCTAAAGGAACCGGAAGCAAGAAGATTTTTCCAGCAGATAATCTCAGGGGTAGATTATTGTCATCGTCACATGGTTGTACACAGAGATCTCAAACCAGAAAATTTATTATTAGATGCTAATCTTAATGTCAAAATAGCAGATTTTGGTGAGTAAAATTATTTATTAAAACATCATTTCTATTTGATCCTAATTATAAGACGGTTGCATCACTTGTTTAGAGTGATTTTCATCGATATTTGTGTTGAGCTTGATTGCAAAATTATTTTGTCTGGACAAGGAATATTTTTCAGATTTACTTACAGTGTCTGAAAGTAGTGTAATAATTTAAAGGGAAATGGTAGTACAATAAGTTGAAGGTAGGAAGTTTTTTACATTAATAGCAATGAAAGAAAATCATTGTAGCAAAAAACTCTGCATTACTATTAATTTTGTCCTTTTGACAGAAAAAAATTGGATTTAGGATTTTTATCATCTGAAGGATTGTTGACTCATTGTTAAAGTGTTTTATCTTCAAGCCTCAGCAGGGATTTAGTAAGCAGAAATTTTATTTCACATTGATTTTATCAAATCCATAATAGAGCAAATGATTTGGTTTATCTTGTAATCAGCACACTGCCCATTGAGTAGTTGGTTTATATTCTGTCAGTTCACACCACTGACAGTAGGATAAGCTGATTGAACTTATTGCTCTAGTGACGATAGCCTCTCGCAGAACTAATAAGTTACATCATTATATTACTGGTACATCTGAAACTATAGGTATCAACATATTAACAGCAAAAATAGGGAATGGTATTGATAATGGTTTAACTTTTTGTGATATTTTTTACAGGGTTATCAAACATGATGCATGATGGTGAATTTCTACGTACAAGTTGTGGATCTCCAAATTACGCAGCACCAGAAGTTATATCTGGAAAGTAAGTTATTGTTTCAGATAATTAATCATTTAAATGTCTTTTATATAAAAAATTGAATTTCTGCTAGAATATGAAAGATAGTGAAAAATAATGTTTGATCTAGAGACTGACCTTGATTCCCTTGCTTGAGCCACAAATGTGAATAATCAGCTATTTCTTCTTGATTTTGTGTTTGTTCATTCTCAATGCATAAACAATTTGTATCATCAGTCATGAGCAATACATTGGTTAGGGCATGCGACTCTGGAAACAATGACACATATGCTAAATCAGGAGCAATGAGGCAATAATATGTTTGACAGAGTTGTTTCCCACACTGAAAAGTTGTTTAAAAAGTATGATTAATTTTTTGCAAAAAGAATTTGAAAAAAATTATTTTCTGGTCCTATTGGCCAGTTATTCAGGCCTAATGCAAATCAAGATATTTTTATATTGATTAAGAAAATTGAAGACGACACAATGTTTTTATGAAATAAGTTATAGGAATTTGAGTCTTATTCATGAAATATTGGCTACAATCTAATATTTAAAACTACATATACATTTATTTTGGAAATGTAAATTTAAAAAATTTCAGGTTTGAAGAAAAAGTCCTCATTTGAAAAAACAGAAAAAAGTCTTAAATCACTCATATACAGTCAAACCCAGTTAATCGCATAGCCTCCGTGATTCAAAACTATATGCAATTAATCAATATATGTGATTCAGTGGGTTTGACTGTATATGAATAATTTAATTTTAAAATCTGATAAATTTCCATCCTACAACTAGAGAATAATTTTGTACAAAAAATAATAAAATTATTTAATTGCAACCAAAAAAGTGTTTGTTACTGTTAACGGCAAGGTAAATTCAAACCAATACGTCCATGCCCTTGCTGTTTAAAATATCAAAGAGATGTACTATGTGATTAATACATTTCCCCATCTACCACTATTGAGATTTAATTAAATTTTTAAAAAGCATTTTTTCTTGAAAAAATGGCACCCTGAAAATTCAGAATTGCTGATGTGGCCCAGTGAACAGGTGAAAAAAGTTTTCACCCAAGATTTGAAGCTATTATCAGCTTGCTACACACACAAAACACTGTTTTAATGTATATTTTCAAATAAACTATATGATAAATTTACCTTTTGTGTTGTTTAATTCATAAAAAAATTACTTTTATGTGTTTGTTGAGCAATAATAACACAAATGCAATACACATTGAGGACACCATCTTGGAAAACATGCAGTCAGTAAAGTTAATATACATGTAAGAGTTACTTTCATGACAATGACCGAATGGGGTCATATGCAAATGCGCTGAATATCAGAAAAGTTCAAAACATTTTTTAAACAATGAAAATATATTATTTTTGTTTACTGACGACTGTGAAATTTGTTTTTCCAAAGTTACCCAAAATAAAACAACTTATTCTGAAAGGTTCAAACAGGTCATTTTACACGTAAACATAATTCATATTAATTTTGCCATAATTTTTAAATCTCACATCGGCACTTTTTATTAGATATGCGACATTTTATGTCTTCATTATGTATCAAAAACCCATGTGGTAACCTCCTTGATAGACACTGCGACAATTGTGTCATTTTACAATCAGCTGGTTATGGCTTCTTTCATTTATTCAATGGGATTGCTTAATAAACAACTTTTAACCAAGAGTACTGATGTTTTGGATGATGAAACAAAACCATTAGACAAGCGAATTCAGGAAATTTACTGATTAATGAACAAAAACCTGAATTTTTATCTTTTATATTTAAACCATTGACTGTCACATACGCATGTGGTAGCATTACTCAGTCTTATGTAATAATGCTAAATGCTCGACCGAATGTAGATATCTCACGTGTCTGTGTCGTTTTTAACAACTTATTTAGTGTACCTTTGTACAACTAATTAATGATTCACCTGTCATAATTCTCTTTTTAAACTGTATTTTGAAGAAAAATTCCAAAAATTTAAAATTATTAGAGATGGTTGGAGATCGGGTCGAGAAATTTTCTATGCGATTAAGCAGGTTTGGACTGTTTGGCTATGCAATTAAATGGGTATTTTTCAATAGAATACATAGGAAATGGTTTTGGATTTCACAATCCTATGCAATTATCTGATTTATGCTATCATCCGATATGCGGTTAAGTGGATTCGACTGTATTGCTGAAGGAAATATCAAGATATTGAAACTTTGAAATTATCCCTTGAAAGATTATGGATAACCAAATTTGAACTTGTTTAGAAAAGAAAAAAAATACATGACAGTTTTATGGGTCAGTGAATGGTCTCATTGCTAAATTGTCTAAATCTCAGTCTATGTATTTCTTAAAACTAAGTTTAGTGGTTTTATTACTGTGCATTGTATACCTTTATATAAATATGTCTACTTTACAGGTTGTATGCTGGTCCTGAAGTAGATATATGGAGTTGTGGTGTGATATTATACGCTTTATTATGTGGAACTGTAAGTTATGTTGACATTTATACATGATTTTTGGTCTTACTTACTAAATCTATAAATTAACTTGATTACAAAAACATTTGAAATTTTTTAAACATGAAACACACCATATTAAGGGATCTTAGTGGCTGTGTGGTCTACAGTACATGTACATGTTTATGGACTGATTCTCTCTCTTAACCTAGATTTGAATATCATTTGGTTACAGTGAGAAAGTTTGTTAGTCCTCCCACTAAAGGCAGTTCTTCAGGCACTCCAGTTTTCTCGACCATCTTAGAACTGGCAGCTTCAGTATAAGTAAAATAATTAATAAGGTGTTAATTACCATTACTCCACTCGACTCAACCTGCTTATGAGAATAAAGAATATGTGTACATGTACATGTATGTCCATTTTTAGGAAAAATAAATAACAATAGCATTGATGTAAATTCCGTGTGAAATAAAACATCCTTTATAAAGGACATTTCATAGAAACAAAATTGATAAAGTCTTCAAGTTGAAGCTCTTCCAGAAAGCATTTTTTATTTATAAAGGACATACATGTATGTTTACTCAATCAAACATTTTGTGTTTGATTTAATATAATTTTAAAATTATAAATAAAAATGTATTTAGATGTTGAACATGAGGTATTAAGTCTCATGTGTTGATGTTTGAAAATGTTGAACCAGTAAAAACCACCTATAATGTCTTATTTTTCTTTCAGCTTCCATTCGATGATGAACATGTCCCTACTTTGTTTAGGAAAATTAAATGTAAGTACATGTACTTGTATACAGACTATTTATGCTTTACATAAAAGTTGCCTATTAGAAATTTTCAAATTGTCAGTGTTCATAGTTAAAAGATTCAGATATTATTCTTCAGTAGCTTCATGGTTTAGTTTAGTGTGGAGTCAAAGATAGTTTTTTCAGTTTTATTACAATATTATTCTTTTTGAATAAGTGAGTTTGGGACTTCAAACTTCGATTCATCATATGTTATCTTAAGACACAACAATATCATATTGCACATTGGAAGTGTTGATAATGAATAATGTCCTGACCTATCATGAATAGCTCTATATAAAAACAGACATATAGATTTTATTCCAATTTAAAATCAAAATTTAATACCATCAGGTACTTCTGTGTGAAATTCCATTTGTTAAAAAACTATTTTCATTGTTACCAAATTGTAGTAAAGCCATGACATGTTTTGTATTGTGTGATTGATGGCACTTTATTATAGATTAGCAATGACATTTTCCAGATCGCTCGCATATTAAAGTTTGTATTATCTGAAGTAAGGTTTTCAATGTTCAAATTTTTTTTTTGGTTTGAAATTTTGAAATACAGAACATTTTTGTGTCAACTCATTAATTTATAATATCAACTTTCTTTTATTAACATGATGAAGTTTTGTTAATTATAAATGCTGGTTCTTTTTGTCATTCTTGATTAGATTTTGTTGTTTTGGTTTAAAAAAAAAAAAAAAAAAAAAAGCGATGCATTTTTAGTTTGTATATTTGAATATATTGATGAGATATTATTTTATTAATGTATAAAACAATATGTATATTTGTTCCAGCTGGTATATTTGCCATTCCTGATTATCTTAATAAAGAGGTTGTTGGTTTGTTATGTTTAATGTTACAAGTAGATCCTCTAAAAAGGTCTTCAATCAAAGATATAAGGTATGTATCAATGTTCATGTGCAGCAGAGAAAAATATCTGAGTTTTTAACCCTTCAGCTGAAATTAATACAGTACATGTATATACCACAACTACCGTTTGATTTGAGATCTAACTCTACAGAAGTGGTTAAGAGTTTGCTTGGTTATTCTTTTTAATAGGGGACATCATTCAAATATTTTGTTCTTTAAGTTTTTGTCTAAACCAGCTTATTAAGTGTTTATGTGTGCTTGTACAAAGTTTAATCTTCTCCAAAACTACTGGGCCAATTGAAACCAAATTTGGTGTTGAGGGTCCTATGTGAAGTAGATTAAAGTTTTTTCATCGTCTTGAAATATTTAGAAAGCAGGTATCTAGCAGTTCAATACAGTTAACTTGCTCCTCTGTAACTTTTTTTGTTTGCTCATAATTAGCAGAATATTCATTTAATTGCTTACTTTAACATTTCTTTAAAAATCCTCTCGTAGGCCACCAATTGAAATACAGGAATTACTAAATTATCACTATGTTTGGCCAAATAATACAGCCTAATGTACATCCAGATCTCCATCGTCTGGGCATTATGATGCCCACATGGTTTTTAATTAAATTTCAACTGTAATGATTACAGCCATTTGAGTATCAGGTACCTTATTAGATTTCTTGTTACATGATTAATTGATGCTTTGACATATTTAATGTTACAGGGAACATGATTGGTTCAAGCATGATTTACCAGATTATTTGTTTCCATTACCAACAGATCAGGATGCTTCCATAGTAGATGTAGAAGTTGTCAAAGAAGTCTGTGATGTAAGTATGAATGGTTTTATACAATTTTTTGTTAAGAAATTACAAACATTAAAAACTGATAGATTTTGGCATTTTCATGGAATATTTGGGATACTCTATTGACCATATAGCATAGCTGTTAAGTTGTTCTCCTGTAGTGCTTTGTGCACTCTTCTTATTGTTGCACATTAAAAATGCTTTTATATAAATCATATAAAAATGCATCCTAAAGCTACATAATAACATTGATTTCAAAAGTTAATGGATGCAGGTTCCTTCTCAGGGTGTTCCCATCTTGAGTGACAGTTTCTTCTCTTAGTGATGTAAAATGTTAACAATTTTAATTGATCAGACAAGTTATTTATTCTGACAATCTTGGTATTAACCAAGCTATTTTGAAAACTATTTTATTAAACTTTTTTATCAAAAATTTAAATCTTATATTTGACAGAAATTTGGTGTAGAAGAATATGAAGTCCATAGAGCGATGCTTGGTGGTGATCCACATGATCAGCTAAATATAGCATATCACTTGATACTGGATAATAAAAGGATCATGGATGAGAGTAAGTTTAAGAATTTCTCTTGTGTATTTGTTGTCTCTGTATTTATCTTAGTCCAGTGATTGTGTTTTGGTGATAAGTTAATATTGTTTTAGTTGTGTACATATGACACACTGCCAGTTATAAGTAGGATTTGCAACTCTTGTTTGAACTTTTTATACGCCCGTCATATGACGGGACGTATTATGTTACGGTGCTGTCCGTCCGGGCGGGCGGGCGGGCGGGCGGGCGTCTGTTAACAATTTGTATTCCGTTCAATAGAGACCACAAACATTTATGGATTCAAATGAAATTTGGTATACAGCTTTACCATGGTAATACCTTGTGCAAGTTCGAATAACAACTTTTTCGGATTATTTTTGGAGGAGTTATACCCCTTTTTTAACTTAGAAATTTTTGTATGTATGACCATGTGGTTTCCGATCATCAGAGCCTACAACTATTTATGGATTCATATGAAATTTGGTATACACATTTACGATGTTATTATCTGGTGCAAGTTCGAATTACAACTTTTTCAGATTATTTTTGGAGGAGTTATGCCCCTTTTTTAACTTAAAACACCTTTTTATCATACTGCACAGATCACGACAACAGTTCAAATTATAATTAAGCTTTATAGATATAAATTATTTCAGGTTGGTTAAAAAAAAGGTTCTCAAAACATTTCAGACAAAAATGTATTTGTTTCCTAAAATCTTCCTGCATGCAATGCTTAACACATGAAAACACTGCCATGACCTAACATTATATTTTAAACTTCTTCCTTCCTGGAAATGAATATGAATTATATAGCAGTCTACCACTATCCATTTAGCAATATATTTTTACATACATATATCCTAGTTGTACTTATACTTCTCAGTAAGGAATGGAACAATCTAGAGGATTAGTGACGAATTCATTCGGAACATCCTCTGGATGTGAAATGATAAAGGCGACAACTTTCTCCTTTTTAGCAGCATATATTTGCATCTTGGGGACCTTGAAAACTCCTCGATAGATTTTGCTAAAAATTTCTGAGGTTATGGAGTCTAATGCGATCTAGCTATCTAACTTGGTGAAATTTTTGGGAAAAATCGGTATCATACTTAATTTTGGGGTCAAACATGCGAAAAATGAATTTTTCCAAAAAACAATTACGTTTAACGCACTCCTGTTCAATAACAGTTCATTGTACGAAAAAGTCGTCCATTGACCGAAAAATGTTTAAGATCTGACGGAACAGACGGTATTTTTATATTTTTTCTATCTTTTACATAAAATCCACAATAACTGTTTAAAGTCGGCGCTATCATCCAAAAACAATTTAACGTACCGTTTTGAATTCGTACCCATATTAAAGTAACCAATTCTTTACCAAATTATTGGTAGGTTTGGCACTTATCCGTTAGGTCTGTGTCAAACTTTTGAGTGGCAAGTTCTGTGGATGAGCTCTACTGATAGAAATCCTCTAGATTGTTCCATTCTTTCCCGCGAAACCCCTAAAGGTGTTGCCACACTAGTAAATAGTACTACTCGATCAATATAACACGGGCGTATAATGCTACGCTCGGCGGTGCTCTTGTTATTTTTGTAGCCAGAACAGAAGTTCAATTGATTTCTTAAAACAGATTACTGTTAGACATGACTTTTAGGCTCTGTTTAAGATGTTGTCATGGCAACCAGTTACAATTTGTCAGTTAATTTTGTTAAAATGCACATGCATAAACACATATTTTATTTTAAAGGAAATAAATTTTCTTCTTGGTAGAAAGTGGACATTTTTTAGTCTGAAATCAAATTTGTGAAGAAACACAGTGCAATATTTTTTTTTTTTTTTTTTTTTTTTTTTTTTTTTTTTTTTTTTTTACATTTTTTATTTTATTATTTATTTATTACTGTTATTTATTTTTACAAATGTTGAAAATAACCCAATACAGCACATAGAATGGAAATTAATTAAAAAATTTAAATACATGTATATTGCATGCATTTTCCTATGTTTTTAAAATAATATATACAGATACCCAAAGCATGATTTATTTTAATGCTTGTAAACATTTTGGTAAAAAAAAAAAAAACAAACTTATCATATATGTACATGTACAGTTGAATCTCGTTATCTCGAACACGGATATCTCGAACTTTCGGATAAGTCGAACTTTTAGAAAAAGTCCGAACAGAATTGTTCTTTATTTAACTAAAATAACTCCGGTTATCTCGAACTCGGATATATCGAATTTCCGGATATGTTGAACAAATTTTTCGTCCCCATGAATGAAAATCCTAGAAAAATAACATTCGTTAACTCGAACAAAAATTTTAAGAAAATATTTTTTGGTAGATTTAATTAATTTTAAAAATCTAGTGACTGTCGGCACTTTTGATATTAAACCAATACATTCATTATTATTAAACTGCACTGACCTTCTGATTTCATTAATCCGTTAATTATTATCGTTTCATAAACAAATAAACCATCAAGAAGATTAACGGGTGTTTTAATTACTGCCAAGCTTAACATAGTGGTTGTGTGATGTAAACATCAATCAAAACAACCGGAAGCTTGGGGTGATTAAAGTACACAAAGCGAAACCGGAATGCGGAATAAAACGGACTCGCTGTTTGTCGGTAAAATACAATAGTGTAATCAGTTATTGACAGATTTTGAGTAGATAAAGAAAATCTTATAAAACAAAATGCATAAATCTATCATTTACCAATGCGTTTTAACATGTCATTAAGTGAACCTGTATGGTGATTGTATGGTTGAATTGTTTTGATATCAATTTATTGATATTTTGTGTAATAAACAATATTTACTTTTTTTTTTTTTAATTTTCATTCTTACAGCTGTTGTAACTGAAAATAGAAGTACTTAACACACGTATTTCACTTTTATTAAAAAAAACAGTAAACAATATTTTGTAGCTGGAAAGCAACATAGTCCATGTACTTGTCAGTGGTATACAGATATACTTATGAATAAAATTGTACTTGAATACTATCTCATAATACTTGAAAATGAACAATGTCGACACTATTTTGTAACCGACTGGCTTATCACGTATTAAAAGAGATACAGAGGCATCGGTAAATATTGAGAATTTTGTCTACATAAGCATTACATAATACCGGAAGTGACTTCCGATCGGTCTGTACGAGTTACTTCCCTTTTTTGCCGGTTTTTTTCACATCGCTTATCTCGAACTTCGGATAAGTCGAACTTTTTGCATTTTCCCGCGGAGTTCGAGATAACGAGATTCAACTGTATTTAGATATGCTGGTATTTGCACTTTTGGTCATTTTATTTCATGGTCAGGGTTATTGCTAGAATGTAAAAGATCAATCTACTTTAAATTTAATGGTATTTTTGTGTTTCTATGGAGATGCTTATGATTATTTTCCACACAAACAACTGAGCATGATAAGAGATTTTGTTTGCATAATTTCCAGTCATTCTGACTCAGAGGTGTAGGTTAAAGATACTGCAGAATTTATAACATTATGTTTATAAAAGTCTAAGCATGCATTATATGTAAATTTATTTATTGATTAATTGATTGATTGATTTATTGATTTATTGATTTATTTATTTATTTATTTACTTTTTGTGCACTAAATTTTATGCAGTTAAGGTAAAGGATTATTTTCATATAACCATAATCTATTTTATGTTATTTTTTTCAGCAGTCTTTATAAGATTGTTTTATTATCTAATCATTTCTACACAGCTTTTTTTCAATAAGTACAATAAAACTATATCCCTTATTCTGAAAGGAAGATAAAAAGTTTCAAAAATGCAGTTTTTGCACAATGTATAAAATATCTTATGCTTTTTTTAATAGGAAGAATCCTTCTAAGACAATAAGATAGGATACGTACAGGGGAACACTATGTAAACATTATAATTATTATTTTCAGAGGGAGATTATTTCTGTGGTAAGATAATCATGGCTGCACTTTTGGTTTTACATTATTTTGCCATCGTAAGAGTGTATTGCTGCATAAACATTTAATTAAGGCAAAATCAGATAGGTTTTTATCATATTGCTTCCAGTTGCTATAGAAACAAGTTTAAGTTACCCTCCTTACATTCCCATCCCTACATGTAGTTCATGAATCTATGAATAAATGCTTATAATTTACCTTTCCTTAAAATTGATCACAAAAATGTCTAAACTTTGTAAGCTTTGAATTTAATTTTTTTTTTTAAAAAAAAAAAGAAAAAAAGTTGTTTTGCAAGTTCATATTTAAAATCAGCATCATATGAATGACTGGCTGTACTGTAGAGTGTACATGTACATGTATATATAAACACATTCAGTACAATAATAGGTCTTATATTTAGTATTTGAATTTTGAACAGCTAGTAACAATCATACGGTGTAAAAAATTTGAACATCATTTAATTGAAAACAAGTGCTTATAAAAATGTATATTTATATAATCTGGCTCATTGCATAAATTATATTTTACTAATACGACCATGTCAATTTTACATGAAACTTAGCCATAACGATCATCATAAAATGTACATGTTGTTTTCCTCTATATAGCCCATTGGGTTTGACTAAACCAAGTTAAACAAAAACTAATGGTTTTCATTTTTAAAACAAATTAAGTAGATATGATATCATGTAGATAAAAAAATCCTTATGTGTATGTATGCAGCCCTGTTCATGTCAGTCAGTATTGTGAGCAGTATCTGTGTAAAATATTCATCTTCATTCCTACAGTAGTTCTGGATAATAACAAAATTTATTTTATCTTGGTTAAATTTTTGTAACTTACCATATAATAAGAAACAGTGGGTGGTCTCAAATTTTGAGTTTCAAAAATAATGATAATAATAATAATCAGACTAAATGGTTGAGATTTGAAGAGCTCAATTTATATAGATGGTTGAACGGTAAATGTTTAAAAATGATTCTTGCACTATAATGTTATTACATATATATATATAAATGAACAGAGAGAGAGAGAGAGAGAGAGAAAGAGAGAAATTATAGATTATTTGAAAGTCAGTTCCCCAGAGCTTATTTTGCAGAGATATCTTATTAAGCTTGTTTATTCACAATAGTATAGTGCATAAGCCATGACAGTAAAAGAAGTTATGACAACTACAATAAAATTATTTTATTTAAAGATGACTGGATTAATCACTATTACTATATAACATCATTCATACATCATTTTAACATCATAATTGCTGTAGTGATGCTTTTATCACTTTTATTGTTTTTAAATGTCAAAAGTTTTTTGATTGTGATTTTTCCTAATGTTGTGTGTAACATATATAACTAAACCCTTAAAGGGAAGTAACTAGAAAAATAATGTTTACTCATATGATTGACAAATTAATTTTGCTATTTTAAATGTTTAGAGAATTCGGGGGATCCTATTGTAAATTAACACACATATAATTGAATTAAAAAAACAAACATTTGTTTTTTTTTCTCCTTAAAAATCAATTAAACACAATGAAGTTGGGTTCATAGTAAACAATCTAATTGCAGGGAATACTTATTTTTATGACTTTTTAAAAATGAATGAATAAATAAATAAATAAATAAATAAATAAATAAATAACAACAATCTCCCTTATATTTGAGGCACTTGAATATAACATAAATTTTCAGCAACAGACTTGCATGTATAAGGTACAAAATGACTAGTTTCCTTTCCAACTAATTTGAAATTTCGACATTCAGTAAAACATTTTTAACTAGACCTTTTTTACAGTTCAATAAGACATTCTTATCTATAGACCTTTTTAATCATATTATTTATATTTTCAATTAAACTATTTTGTTGTAAAAAATAATACATTTATTTTATGTAGTTGTACCTTTATTTGTTACCTAGGTGAACCATTCCAATATCGCTTAAGTTTTAGAGGTAGATTTTACAAGTTGATAAAGAATGTATCATCTTTTTTTTTCTACAGCATAAATTATATTGTTATCATCAGAATGAAATCTGTTTTCACAATTTTTCAACTCAATCTAGAACTTTGAATTGTCAGATTTAACAAGGAATCTTGGAAGTTATTACCTAGCTAAATATCTAGATTATTGGAAATATATTTTTTCTCCAAAAAAAAAAAAATTATGCCGGCTTCTTCATCATTCTGCAAATTCATTCTTTATTTTTTTAAATATAAAAAATGCATGTTTGTAATATATATATGTATAATATAGCCATCACATTAATTTTAATTTATTTAAAATTAAAATTGATTGTGCTTCTCAGTTAAGTTTTTCTTTAATTTTTTATGATATTTCCCCTTTGAGTTACCAATCACAAAATTTCTACAAAAAATCTTAATTTGATAATTGATCTTAAATTGAAGAAACCAAAAACTTAATACATGTACTAGTAAGGAATAACAAAAAATAATAATAATAATAATAATGATAATAATAATAATAATGATTAAAAAAAAAACACCTGATATTTGCACTGACTGCTGCACTGCCATCTAGAATTTTGTGTTCATGGTTATCAACCATGATACTGAACACATAATCTAGTGAAGGGATTTAGTTGATACTTCACTTGAGTTTCAAATAAAGACGTTTAATTGTATTTATATCCCTGTCATTCTTAATGCATTCATACGTTTACATATACCCTTGTTCACAGAGTTAATTCCCTTCACATAGTTATTTCCCTTGAACATATTAAATCCCACATACCAATTTTAGTCAGTTTTAGATACTTGATGATTGAATTTCTTGCATAACATGTATCATTTATTATTAGGTTTATATAAAACATATTGCTAAATAAAAATATGCATGATCAGATGATATGAATGTACTGTGTAAACTTAATAAACAATGTATATAGTGCTTAATGGTTAAAACTGTTTTATATGTAACTATTGTTTGCTTATATTTTATGCAATAGAAAGTTAACTTCATTTTGTTTTATAGGGGTTCAAGAATTTGATTGCTATCATCTTTAAATTTTTAAAATAACTTGCATGTGTTTTATATAATTTTAAATTACTTTAGAATATTTTGTATAATTTTAGCAAAATGTATCTCAGAATGTCATAATTTTGGGGGTATAATATGGAAATGTTAAAAGTGAGCTTAAAATAAGCATAGATTTAAATATAGATAAGTACTTTGTTTGAGTGTACAGTATGCTATATCAGTTGGCTAAAAATATATAATTATTTACAACAGGATAGCTTAAAAAAAAAAAACAAAAAAACAAAAAAACAAAACAAAAAAAAAAAAAACCAAAAAAAAAAAAGAATGTCTGTTTTAACATTTCAACATTTACAATTTGATTCATGACATACTGTAGTTCTCTAAAAAGATTGAGAAGTTTTATATAAAAAATATGTAATGCATTAAACCTATCATTTAGTACTGTACATGCAAAATATGGAAAAAAATTGGACTTGAAATTTCCACAACATAAAGGCTTAGAACTATTGTTTTTTGACTGGATATTTAATGTCTGATCTGTATCTTGTGAATGTTTTGTTTATATACATTATATAATGTATACCAGAAATGCTGATACTTGTCTAACGAGGGCTGTGGCTCTATAATGATATAAGCTGATAAGTGAGCCGTGGCATGTTACAGGTATTTTATAAAAGTTTTCCAAATAAAATTTTGATCCAATACATTAGTGATACAATTGTTATTTTCTAATTATAGCTTCTGATGCTGAGATGAAGGAGTTTTATTTAGCCTCCAGTCCACCAGCAGACTCATTTTTAATGGTATGTTATATGTTAATAGAATTTTTTTTTAAGGATACTGTAATATGTAGTTATTATATATAAATAAAGTCTTGTTTAACATTTAAGGTACATGTGTAGTGTATAGAGAAAATGTACTATAATCTTATGTCTTATTTATTTATTGTTCCATGTAGGATCCTGGAAATATGTAAACATTAAAGTCAGACTCCCTTGTCATTTTGAAATAAAATTAGTAAAAAATCAATTCTGACTAACACCTAAATCCGTATTTGGTAAATGTTAACGTGAATGCCAAAATCTACATTCTGCTGAAATAAGAACCTCCTCCCCCTCAAAATAAAGTAGTAAATTAAAAATTTGAAAAACCACGAGTTTTTTGTTTGCCGTTTTTTTTATTAAAAATTTAAAATTGCTTTTAAAATCAGCAATTTGTAGGTTACAAAACATATGCTTGGTTATAACCAATGCAGTGTTGAACAGTAATTAATAATAAGCATGTTAATCTGGGATAATTTCTGTCTTTTCCCTGTTAATTCTTGTAATTCCTTAGGTGTAACAACTGTAACTTTTTAACCACCCAAAGTGAATGTATAATTATTTTTTATCTTTTGTATGCTAAACAAAAAATAATAAAGTGAAACCCCTTTTTACTAGAGTATGTGCTAATGATTCAGAATGCCTCTGACCTCCTAGGTTTAAATTCCAACTGGACAGATTGTAGAGTGAAAAAGTTTCATTCCACTTGTCGAAAGTCTGTCTTGTCTAGGTACTGCCTCAATATAAATGAAAGAATCTTGATTTTTATCAAAACTAGACAATTTTTCTACTCTCTAAATTTTTGCAAGTTGAGCCGCATTAATGAAAAAAAATATAAAAATGTTTCAAAACTTTTCTGAACACCTCCTGATTATTATTATAAGAAATTACAAACTACTTGCCTTTCATTGAATACTTAATTAGTGTCATTCTAAGAATAAAACATTTATATGCATACTAACTGTAAAAATTCACACAATTTAGTTAAGTGAACCTAATGACTAAATAATGTGTTCACCACCAGGATTGTGGAACCTTGGTAAAATATGTATCATGATTCATCTGTTGTAATTCAATAAATTCAAAAAATTTCTGTTATCATTGCACATCAGATTTATATTAAAACAAGTATGTGAAAACATTGGATCTGCAGATTTTTTTGTCAATAGCCATTTATAAGTTTACAAAGTCAGTTATTTATAATATGTTTTATTTATTTATTAGAGTCGGTATCCACATTTATCTGTGGGATCTCCGCCTCAGGATCAAGTTAGTATCTACAGCATTATCAGTATTATGTATTTTTCTTCAGCTGCTGCTTCTGTAGTAGATAATGGCTAGAATTGTGTGGTGTTACTATAGTAACCATTTATTTTGCTTTCAGTATGCAGTATGGTGTTATTATAACTCTTTTACTATTTCACTGACTTAAGAAATCTAAACTTTTAATTGAATTGAACTTATATTTAAACAATAAAGTTACATCTGAAAATTGACTGAACATTATGTACATGGGATCTATTTATCAGTTGCACAGCTTGGACACCAGACTTAAGTGACAAGTTATATGTGTGCTGCCAAATGATGCAAATCTATGTTAGCACTGGACTACAATTTTTAATGGAAAAAACTCCCAAAAAATTATAAACAAATTATTTGGTGAATCTTAAAAAAAACCGAGGCTTTACTATTTATCTGTCCAGATGAGCTTCAAAGACCTATCTATCCTAGATCCATAATCATTCTGAAATCACAGTGAAACCTCTTTAAACTGGACATCTTTATACAGCAGATAACTGTTGTTTTGTGTAGAGGTTTTCATTTATCAGGGCTCACAAATTCCACTGGTGTTAGAATTTTTCCAGCTACTGGAACAATGGACTCCCAAAGAACTGTATATTTTTAATCTTTTTGAAGAAAAGGAATGACAAGTTCAGAGAATTGTTTATCTGTTACCATTTGAACTTAGTTTTAGTCTAGAAGGTTTTACAAGATATTGTCCTAAAAGTTTGGTTTACAGATCAATCTGTGAAAAATAAATCCTGTCTTCAAAATTGTTTATCTTGCATGTGATCACAAGAAACGGTCTAGTATTAAAGGACGATCAGGTAAAAAACTGTTCAGCTTAAAGAGCTTTCATTGTAAAGAGATGGAAAAGTATTTTTATTACAGTGAAAGAGTTACATTGAAAGAATAAAAATACTAGTAATTTCTGCATGTTCACTGTTTTGCTTATTCAGATCAGAATATAAAGTACTTGATGACTATATGAATGTTTATTATTATCACGACTTTCATATACTGTAAAATCACAAATATTTCTTGAGATTTGAATTTCACTATTTTTATGGGATAGTAAAAATTTTTACTTATCAAGGACCCCATTGAGATTTATTTTCATAAAATACATTTCTACAAAATTTTTAAATAAAATAACAAATTTATTTAAATGTATAAGAATTACAAAACCAAAAATTTTACCCCCAGGAATATTTATGATTCTGCAGTATAGGTTCTCATTGGTTTTATTGATATAAAGGAGAAATGTATTCTTTGAGGCTTATAGAAATTTCGACTGTTTCACACATATAAACACTCAAGACATTTTATTTTACAACGCTTTCTTTTAATTATCCAATTGTTAAACAGAGTTGACAAAGTGCAAAAAAATTTACATTCATCTGACCTTTCATTTTCCACCTGTTTGTCTCTCAGACCATCTGTCCATCCAGTTAAGATTAATATAAAAATTTCATATATGTCTATGTATTTTTTTTAGTGCTTTAGAGTGTTGAGTAATGAAACTTTATTTGCAGATACATTAGTTAATGTTCCATGCATTGGAGTTAAATACAGGTCATTTTGACCATATTTTTATGCTTCATTGACTTTAGTTAAATTGAATGTTAAAATTTCAAAAATGGTGTTTTTTAGTGTGCTCATTCAATGAAGAATTTTCAGTTTAATTAATTTTAATGTTTGCTACTGTGATCCTTATTTTGACCTTCATTGACCTGTGAATAGTTAAATGATATGAATTCCAATTCCAATTGTGTGACAAATATGAAAACAAGGGGACTAGCGTCCTTTAGCAATGCACAGTTTGTTTTTTTTTTTTTTAAAAAAACAGTTTTCAATTTGTTATCAAAAAGTTGTAAATTTATTGTTTGCCATAGTAGTTATAGATAATAAAGTGATAATATATGATTTGTTTTTGTATATATGTAGTTTTTAGTTTGTCTTTTTTTTGATGGCTTAGTTATTATAGAAAGCAGACATTTTGTAAAACATTGATCTTTACAGAGCTTGCTTTTAGAGGGAAACCACTCCAGACATGCCGCTACCATTTATGTATTGCAATTTGTACATTTTTAGCAGCTACAGCTTCTAGATGTTAGCCATGGGCATTGCAAAAAAAATCCCATGACTGTTGTTTGGGTTACAAACCTTACATAGAACTTCAATTATTTGCGGGTATTTTCCATTTGTACCCAAATTAGAGCTATTAAAAGCTTATTACAAGTAGTCGAACAAAGGTCCCTTGTGTACGTGCATGCTAAAGGGCATCTCTGTAGGGTTTAAACAGGATTAAGTGGCAGATGAACATTTATGATTTCCATTAAAAACAAGAAAAAGACTTAATAAGTAATAACTGATGTGATTTATATTACCGGTATTAATAAGTAGAGCTTTCTCAATAATTTTTTCTTAAACATTTTCATTTACTCAAAACAAATTTTTATGTTTACAATTATAATTTTCTTACTGTTTTCTTTTTGAAATTATAATGGAATTGTCTTTGATACATATTTATGGTAGATAGTTCTCACATTTAATTTAAATTAAGATTAATTTCATCTACTGTTGGTGTCACTGTTTTTGTGAAAGTGAATTATGCTTAATTGTCATAGAAAATCATAAATAAACTTAAAAAAAGTTTGGTATTTTTTCTTGGGTATAGTCACAAATGTATATAATTGCCATGAAATAATTCTGCACACACTAAAGCACTTGTCACTATTGGGAATTTACATGTTGAGAAATTAGAATAATGGTGGATTCCGATGTACCTACCATGTAATGCATCACCAAAAACATCACTTCTGTTGTGAATGTCGCTATTTTATCATGTAAAATCTCCATAACAGCAACAGTTTCCCTTCTACAGAAATATTTTATGCCAATCATTGATGGGCATAACAATTTTCTGTTATGACTAGACTTAAGTAAGAGAAAAATACCAAACTTAATTCAAATGAATGGAATTTTCTGTGAAAGTTTTGTATAATTTACTGTCATGTACATAGTGACTCCAAGAGTAGAAACTTCTTATACAGCCAAACTATAGAATGCCTAACATTTATTGATGTAGTTCATAAAAATAATAATAATAAGTAGAGATAAGAAAAGCATTGTTTCTTTATTTGTAAAAACATCCACATGCACTATCAGCATTTATTTAAAGTGGAATCTAGATTTTTTGGAGAAATGAGGAAATTGGTTTTTGTTTCTTTTTTCTTACAGTACAAGTATGTTATTTAAAGTTCCATTTTGTTTTGGAGTCACATCATTGGGTTTAAACAACAACTGTCTTTATAATTTTTGATATGCAGAAAAATGTGTAAAATATGTATAAAGAAAAAAATGTTCTTCAAAGCCTTTGTGCTATGTTGGTTTTCTTTTAAGTATGCTTGCCTAAAACACTGAAGGAAAAACAGAAAAAAACTATATCAAAATATAGGTAGGTCTACTTAAGGATGTACCATTATTATTTTAACTTGTAATTTGTGTGCTTAATATGAAATACTAATTAGGTACTGCAATATAGAATAAATAAAAATCACCTTTGTTGATGTTTATTTTCTTACAATGTCATTTTGTTTTAACAGGCATCAAGTCCATTAAGACCACACCCTGAAAGAATGCCAGGTAAGTATATTATTTTTATATTTTTATCATTTGACGAAGTATTATTTTCTCTGGTTTGAACAAATTCAAAAGAAAAATATTTAAATTTATATATGAACTGTTAAATACCAGTTAATGATTAAATACTATTTAATAATGTGTTGATAAAGAGATGTGATAGTCATAAAACTTGGAATTCACATTTAAAACATTTTGAAACATTTATTGAAATTTAAATTCACTTTTTTTCAGAACTTGAATTGTATGAAAATTAGATATACTGGTAATTATCCCTTAATGGTATTTCTGTAAATATTTTGTTGTCAGTATTTTGAAGCAACCAAGAGTATAAAACTCTTATTTGACTGGTTTGTCAATCCATTGCAATGTTAACCATGATAATTATGTCTGTACATCTTTTAGCAGTTTGTAGACTAGAGCAATGCCTATTTCAAGGACAAAGCTCATTGCCCAAATTAAGCAAAGACCGACAACCTGGAAACATGAGTACACTCAATCATCAAAACACATTGCATAGTACGTGTACATGTATAATGTAAAATGGCACAATTCTTATATTTCAGAATTAAAGAACGTTAGTCATACTTTGGAGCCGTTGTTAGTCACAGAAAATAAAGTACATACACCAGCTAAAAAGGCCAAATGGCATCTTGGTAAGGTATCAGCCCTCAATTTTGTTGACTAAAATGGTCGCCAAATCGACCTAGAATTGTGTTTGGCGAGTTTAAATCTCAAAACGGTCGCCAGCTTGTCCACTTCTCATTTAATCAGCGGCAACCAGAAATCGGAATTTATGAGATCTGTATCATGTCTGCTTCAGATTTTAGTCAAGTCATTTTTGCGCTTTACAATTACCGTATTCTTTATGTTACTCTTAAGCGTATGTGTGATAATGAAGCGAGTCGCAATTGCGTTTCAAGTGCAAACTCCCCTGTATCGTTTTGGCTTCAGAGTTTAATAGTCAAAGTCATTTGTGTGCTTGACTCATCATTGGCATTTTTTATTGTCACTGTCAAGCGTATGTGTGAGCTAGAGGACGATAGGTCATTTTCATGATCATGTCTCAACTTCAGTTAAAAGATGCATTAAGTTTTCCAAAGAAAAAATTAAAATGGTGCTAATCTAATTAATGATGTTCCTAATGAACAATGTTATATTTTGTTCAACGATAAAAGCTTGAATAAATACAGAAATTACAGTATTTACCCAGCGAGATGCAGCATTTGGGATCTAATATTTCGTCATCAAAACCCGGGTCATTTAAACACAACTTTCAAAACAGTGAAATACGATAAACACAGAACTTCGTTGAATTTGTCATTTGTGACTTAGTAAGGGATATATAACACCATTTCAAATACATCTGGATATTAATGAAAGACAATTAATGCAAACTGTTGTGTTTCACCTTCGATTCTAGGATTTTCTGTACATCCGTGCGCATGCTCCAAGCTCATAATTACCATGGTAAAACAATGACCAACCAGTCAGAGGATTCCGTTTATTTACAGCTAAAAGGAATGAAATTTTAGAAAATGAATGTCACGGATCGTGGTTAGAAGATATCTGTTTTTTTTTTTTTTTTTTTATTTAAATATATTTTTAGAAAATCAAAAAAAATTGAGAAAATTGAAAAACTAAATGCAGCTTTAACGAAATTTCTTAAAAGAAAAAGTACGCCAGACCCGGAGTTAACGGCGGATAAAATATCAAAAGAATCCGTTGCATCTCTCATGATGATCAAATAAATAGACAACAACAACACAACACCGTTTAAATTTCTTTAATTTGTTTCACAAACTTTATAAAAAGCTTAAATTTCTTTATAATAATAATACTTTTTTTTTGCTTGGCGACCTAAAATAAGTACTTGGTTACCTGGAATTGCAGTTGGCCACCTGAAATTTAAAATGGTAGCCAGTTGGCCAATTGTCTTTAAAACCCACTTTGAGGGCTGGATATAAATGTACTCTCAAAAAAGGTGACAATTTTATATTTTAAATTTTAGTTCAAAGACAATGTATCTTGCATTGTTACTTTTCATGTACTTTCTATTGTCTTAATAATGAAGATAAATTTAAATTCAGTTTATGAGTTACCTTTGGCATTTATAGAATAGAAATATTGATCTATAAGAAATACATCTATCCTATTTTCAGCTGGTTCAAATTCGAAAAAATAAAAGGTATAAAAATATCCAATGCCCATTTTGATTGAAATTTTATCTTATTTTTCAAATATTTCAATAAAATACAATACTGGATAATACAGTATGAAGTTTTTTTCTCAAAAATGGATTAGTACTTTCTTTAAAGTATGAAACTATTCAATCCTAAAATGATTCAAATTTTTAACTTTATTTAAAAGAATATTGGTCTGTAAAGTAAATAGATATTTAATCCCTATCTAGTTTACAACACTTTTTAGTTACTGTTCTTACAGAGTGAGACAAATTGCTTACTCCAGCATTGATGCTTTATGTATATATAAACTCCTGGTAGGTGGTATTGGGATTTATCAAAATTGTACATCATTATATTTTTTGTTTATTTTATGTATGTACAATGTGTATTACATGGAATAAGTAATAATAATATAAGGCTACATCTTTGTTCATTTACATTTTATTTCATACCATTAGGTATAAGGTCACAGAGCAAACCACAAGATATAATGCATGAAGTTTACAGAGCTATGAAAACGTTAGATTATGTGAGTATATTTGTAACTATCATTTCAGATAATTTCTATATTTTTATTTTGGACTGCCTCTGTGGCTCAGTGGTAGATACTCTGTCTTGAGAATGGACAGTTGTGGATTTGAACCCCAGTCCAGTCATAAATAAAATTTTAAGATTTGAAATACTGCTTGAGAGGAGTCAGGTCATACATAAAATTTTAAGATTTGAAATACTGCTTGAGAGGACAAAAGTATCAACTTCTTCACCTGGTGCCAGGATAATGGACTTGAAGACTTGAATGCTTGTCTGCTTATACTAACTTGATACAGTATAACCTGTGTATAAAGGACACCCAAGGGATTGGGCAAAAGTGTCCTTAATAGACAGGTGGACTTTATATACAGGGTCACAAATGACGCAAAGGAAATTTGTGATACCAGTGCTTGACAAAGGACTTTAAAACAGAATATTTCACAAACACTCTACATAAGATATTACTTAAATTAACTTATTAACTTAAGCAAATAAAACTTGTAGACCTACACGCAATATTTCTTTTGATTGTTTGGAAATACTTTGTGGATCTCTAATAACGATTTGTTCAGGTAAGTCAATCATGAATGGCTATCTCTTTCTAATATATACACGTAAGAAAAATTTAATAATTAATTTCAATTTACAGTGATTTTGGGATTTAATAAGTGGCTTGATCATTTTAATTAAACTGCATCTTGATATTAAGTGAATTAATCTTGACCATAAATATTAGCACCATAAGTGGGCGTAACAGAAATTTATTAACATTTTTTAACCATTGTAGCTGTTGCAGATAACATCTTGTTAGAAAGTGAAATCAACAGATTTTATTTAGAAAAAAAAAAAAATATATATAAATTTAATAAATTTTATTACCACTAAATTGTAACAGAAATTTAATTCGATGTTTATCACACCTCACAACTTTTTTAAAATGTACATGCTTTAAAAATTTTAATTGTCGTATCTTCCTGATTACTTCTACACGTTGCTCTAATGTTAAAGCTTTCCGAGCTGGACGGAGATTCGACAATTTAAAAATTCTCAAAATATGTGGTTCTCGCTATTACAGTATTACTCTATTAATTGGCTTATGATGTAAATGATTGTTACCCTGTTAATATATCACAAAGGATAATCAGTTGACACCTTGACATGTCCAGGCTGAGTAAATCAGGACCATGCCGTTTAACTGTTAACAAAACATCGGCGGTTCTCGTCATCCATCTTTATAAACATATCCAGGAGTCATAATATCCATTGTAATTAATCGATCCACGCTCTTCCCGAACCCACTTGGGGATAATAAACATAATGTCGGCATGTCAAACACATTAATTCGCTTTGAAATTAAACTTGAAAGAAGAAAATCTCTGACACCAACACTTCCGGTTGTGTTGAAAAATACGAGTTATGCCCCTTGATCAGCCGAAAAGTGGACATTATACCCAAATTTAATGCCGATCGGGACCGAAAAAGGTGGACGCTATACGCATTGGACAGGTGGACGCTATACAGGGGGTCTTTATATAGTAAAATCGATTGGGGATACTTTAGACTGGACGCTATAGACAGGTGGACGTTATATAGAGGTGGACGCTGTTACAGGTTATACTGTATATGGCTGAGTTTTAAAAGATACATTGTCACAAACTTAATTTTTTTTTTTTTAGTTACATAAGGTATTAGTATATCCCACTGGTAGCCTCTTTTGACACAGGTGTCAAACTTGGTCTATTTTGGTGTCAGGTAGTTTTGATCACTGAAATATGCAAATGAGTTCTCTGTTATTTGGTACATGGAAGGTGTAGTTTTAGATGGGATGACATTGAGTGGTCAGACTGGCTGGAGTGTTTGAAGTAAACACGTGCTGTAGAGACAAGCATGGGTTATGAAGATGTTATTTCAGAACATGAATATAGATACCCACAGGTGCTTCAGTCTACAGTTTTGTCAGGTAGGGAGATTTCTATTATTTGTTTGTCAAGTTTGAATTTATTGAATTTATTGGAATCTTTTGAAATTTATTACTCTTAATGGAGGTGTGGTTCTAAATATTGGTTTGGTTCTGTGTATTTATAGGGTCTTGGCAGTGGTAGTTTTTAAAGCCGCCAGTCTCAGGTGTATCCTAATAATAGCCAAAATTTGAACTATTGTCAGCTTTCTTAATGAAATCTAGAGAAGATAGAAAAGTCATTATATAATTAATTGTCTGGAATGCTATAAATTTAAAAATACAAATATAATGCGAAGCAGTTTATGAGAGGAACAAATACCTCATTATGTATCCAGAATATAATTGTGAAATAGAAGAATACAAAGATTAATGGACATATTGTCATTATGCGGGGAAGAATCCATTAAATTCCAGATTGAAACATTCTTCTGTTAAATCCAGAGTGTTGATGGGAGTGTGTATTCAGGACTTTTCCTGAGACGTTTCCAGTCTCATTTGTGTTCGGAACTCATAAGTAACATTGACATTACAAACAGTTTTTTTTTTTTTATTTTTTTTTTTGGGGGGGGAAATGTTGTTTATATTAAGAGTCGACTTTTATTTTTGTTGAATATTATTATATAAAATTTAGTAAAAATAATTAGATGTTCCTTGTTTCATTCGGAGTATTTTCCAGGCATATTACCACAACTTTATGAATTTTTATAATTTCATGACAATGGTGGCAGCGGTGGGATATGCATAAATACTTGGAGTGACTCAAGGTACATTATAAAATATAGTATTCCAGAAAAAAAAAAAAAATTCAATTTCATTCAGTTAGGTACATAAGTCTGCCATTAGGATGGAGAATCTTCCAACTTGGATGGCAGATTTATTAGATAAAGGCACCACTCTGAAGGAGTGTATGGATATGTGGCGGGAAATTCAGATTGCTGAACGAGAGGATCGTGCAGCAAAAAGGGCTATTCAAAAGGATGAAGCTGATAGGGACCTTAAGTTAAGGGAACTAGCTTTAAAGGAAAAAGAGTTGGATCAAGCTGCTAAACTAGCAGTCACACCAGGTTATATGGCTAGTCATGTTAGTTTTGGTAGTAAAAATGTTAAGTTGCCGAAATTTCAGGAAGGTCAAGACCCTGACATATTTTTAAAAACTTTTGAAAAGTTGGCTTTGTTACATAAATGGCCTAAATCTGAGTGGGCTGCGAGGTTGGTCCCTTTATTGTGTGGTAGGGCATTAGAGGCTTATTCGAGGCTTGGTAATGAAATAGTGATAATTATGATGTTATCAAGGCTAGTATTTTGAAAAGGTATGAACTCACATCTGAGGCTTATAGGGAAAAGTTTAGGGCTTGTAGGCAATTACCTGACGAGTCATTTAAGGAGTACAGTGTTAGAGCAGAGTCATTTCTTAATCACTGGTGTGAAAGAGAGGATACTGAAAGTGATTATGATAAGTTGTATGATTTATTTCTTAGGGAACAATTAATACAGAATTGTACTAAGGAATTACAATTATGGATTTTAGAGCATAATCCTAAAAATGTCCCGGATGTAATCGCATTGGCAGAGTCCTACCAATCCGCTCAAAAAAGTAGTAATCCTTCTCGGTTTAAGATTTCACATTTTAACAACTCGGGTAAAAATTTTCCAGATAGATCAAAACAAGAACAAATTCCATCAAGGTCTCGAGCTGGAAACAGTGATAAATCGGGTATAGGAAATACTGACAGTAGAAGGTGTTATTACTGTAATAGGCAAGGTCATATTTCCAAAGACTGTCCCCTTAAGAAATTTCATTGATAAGCAAGATAGAGAGGGTAAAGGTAGTGGCAAAGTACCTGATAAGTTAGCAGTTTGTTTAGAAAATAGTAAAACACATCCTGTTCGTGACAACGAAGTGACTATTATGTTATCAAGTATAAGAGAGAGTGACAAAATATCTGAAAATTCAGCAGTTACAGGTATAGATTTAGTGAAAGGAAAGGTAGGTAATAAAACAGTAACAGTCCTGAGAGATACTGGTAGTTCAACTGTGTTTGTAAATAGTAAACTTGTATTACAAGAGGACAAAACCGGTAATATCAAGGAGATAACTCTAGCTGATGGTTCAAGAAGAGAGTGTCCAGAGGTAATGGTTGATATAAATACTCCATTTATATCGGGCAAAGTTTTAGCTTTAGTGTTGGATACTCCATTTGCAGATATTATTGTGGGTAATTATGTAAATACATTCATCCCAAAACAGACAGAAAGTAAAAACTGTACAGTCAATAATATAATGGAAGGTAATACAGTAGATTCCACGTAATTGCATACCGGTTAATTGCATATTCCGGTTAATTGCATAAATTTCTCTGCACCAAACCATTTCCTATTTAAACAATGTAAAAAATTCCGTTTATTTGCATAACAAAGTCTAAATTCCGCTTAATTGCAATAAAAAATTCTGAAAATTATGCGTCTTGGTCTGAAGTTTCATGATTACAAAATATATTTGCCGACAATGCCAAAGGTAACCTCGACAGATGTTTACATTATATAAACATGTGTACAGCTAACACCAGGTGAGATATGAGCCAGTTCACTTTGTAGAGTAGTCATCCAATTGGTCCTGTCAATACGCGTTTGTCAGGAAACGTAATTAATTATGTTAAACCAATTAAAAAGGGCTATGACAGGTGAAAATTTGTACCTGGGTCACACAAGTTTTATAACGATTTTTTTTTAACTGAAATTATTTCCATTACATTTTCTAAACCCAGACATGGTTTTACTGGAACTTCGGTGCTGGGTTTTTTAAACAAGATTAAATAAACCAAAAACATTTTTTTAAATTAATGTTTTTGTTAGCATGGTTAAGGAATGTGTATCATTGTATGTACGTTGACTGTTATCCCATAGCAAGTTTGATAACGCGTATATACAGTTCTTTTTGCGTAAACTCAATAAATCATACCTCAATCAAATGCTTTATTCTTTATTTATTATTTCCTCTTTAAGATAAACTGGTTGAAATCATCGTTTACGGCTGAAAAACCCTTTATGTAGCAAGTTTTGTCGGTATACAGATTCAACATCAAAGACATTTTTTCACTTCAGGAAGTGACGTTTTATTCATTAATTTCATTGGATCAGACCTAGTTACACATAACAACGGGAATTTCCAATTTATGACTGATCAAATAATTGGTCAATAAACAATTAAAATATAACTTTGTATAAAATAAATAACAAGATAAGACATCTTTCAATTTATTTACACAAAATCTGTTTGAAATTAATTTTACCGCACGTTGTCAAGCAACTGGATTTTTTCTATGTCACATTTAAAAATAGATTGTCGTACCGTGAAAGGGAGATAACTCGAGCAATATAACTCAGTGCCATGTGCGAACACGTGGATTTTTAAAAAGAAGTAAATAAACAAGAAATACAAATATCGCGAGTGTTAAGCAACAATGAATTAAATACCAACAGATGTTCTAGTTACATACATTTACAGATCGATGGTCTGAAAGAAAAGTCCACCTATACCACATTTTGGAATCCCATGTAAATACGAGGTTTAAAACAATCAGCTAGAATTTTAAATCTTTATTTAGTAAAGAAAATATTTTACAAGTCTTGAGATTTTAATTAATTAAATATTTTTTTCAATTATCTTTTATTATTTATTTTTATGTCAAAGGAATTACAAATTTTCTGCTGTTTCTACAGTACACCGACTTTGATGTCTACTAAAAAAAGGCCTCACCGGGTGTATCCGTCAATCGATCAGCTAGAATTTTTAAAACATTATATACAAATTAAATAAAATAATTTTTTTAATTTTTTATTCTGAATTATTTTTTCATTTTTTAATTTCAAAGTAATAACTAATTTTCTGTTGTTTCTACAGTGTTCTATGATGCCTACACAAGTACTAAAATGGCCCCAACCGATGTATCCATCAATCAATTGTGCCCAAGGGGCATTTTCGGTTATTTGCATATTCCGCTTAATTGCATAAAATTTTCTGACACATAGACTATGCAATTAAGCGGAATCTACTGTACTGACGTTAAAGTTAAACAAGAGGTAAGTACTGTTAAAACACCAATTTTTGCTAATACAGAGCAAAAGGTAGGTGTGTCTGATGAATGTTTAGCAGTACAAACTAGGTCACAAAGTAATGCAGAAACAATAGTCAAGACTAAACCTGCATCAGAAAATCAGGAGGCAAGTGACACATTTATACAATTTTGTAGCAAGGAAAGTCTAATTCAAGAACAAGAACAAGATACAAGTCTGAACAAAATTAGACAGATGGCTATCGAGGGGCCACATGAAGGTAAAACTTATTTTGTTATGAAAGATTGTATATTGTATAGAGTTTATCAGGTCGAAACAGAACATCCATTAAATCAAATAGTCATACCAAAGAAATATCGAGGTACAGTATTAAGGCTAGCTCACGATACTTTATTAGCTGGACATCTTGGCAATAAAAAGACCAGAGAGCACATTTTGCAATGCTTCTTTTGGCCAGGCATATTTATAGATGTAAAAGATTATTGTAAGACTTGTCCAGAATGTCAGAAGGCTAAAACGAAGGTAGGTCAATCTAAAGCACCTCTCATTTCTATCCCATCAATGGATGAACCTTTTAGGCGAGAAGCTATAGATTTTGTTGGGCCATTACCTATGACTGATAGGAAAAACCGTTATATACTGGTATGTGTAGATTATGCAACTAGGTACCCAGAGGGGTTTGCGTTAAAAAACCAGGAATCTGAAACCGTGGCAGCAGCACTGATGGAAATGTTTTCAAGAGTAGGTATACCTAGAGAAATCATGTCAGACCAGGGATCAAATTTTATGTCAGGTGTTATTAAGGAGTTATGTCGTCTACTTAAGATAGATAAATTATGTTCTACTCCTTACCACCCTCAAGCTAATGGACTTGTAGAAAAGTTTAATGACACGCTCAAACGAATGCTTAAAACTTACGCTTTGTCAGAACCCAGAGAATGGGATCGACATCTCCCATATGTGTTGTTTGCTTATAGAGAGGTTCCTAATAAAACTACAGGTTTCTCTCCTTTTGAATTGATGTATGGACGTCATATAAGAGATCCCTTATCTGTGCTTAAAGAGCACTGGGAAGAACCATCAGATGAATCGTCATCAGTAGTAAGTTATATATTAGAAACTAGAGATAGAATGAAAGCAGTTTCTGACATGGTTCAACAAAATCAAACTACAGCTAAACAACGACAGAAAACATATTATTACAGGAAAACTAAAAAAAAGAGAATTAGAGGTAGGTCAAAAAGTTCTGGTATTGTTACCAACAAGCACTTCTAAGTTGTTAGCTCAGTGGAAAGGCCCTTATGAAGTTATTAAGAAAGTAAGTCCAGTAGATTATAAAGTTAAAAAGTCTAACAAGAGGCAAACTATATTTCACATAAATATGCTTAAGAGGTGGTATGAAAGAGAAGAAGTAAGTAAAGAAGAACAGAAAACAGAAATATTGGCATGTTTAGATGTTATAGCAGGTATAGTACATAATGAGAACGAAACATTGTCAGACTATCAAGATATTCCCACAGTACAACTTTCATGTACTGAGTCGGTACAAAAAATACATGTATGTACGGAATTAACATCAGATCAGACAAATCAGTTACATGATTTATTATCAGAATATGCTGATATTCTCAGTGATGTACCTAAGAGGACATCATTAATACATCACTCGGTAAAAACAGTCACTGATGTACCTGTACATAAAAAACCATATCCAATACCTTATGCAATTAGGGATCAGGTAAAGAAAGAGTTACAAAAATGAAAGAATTGGGTTTAATTGAGGATTCAGATAGTCCTTACTCAGAACCTATATTGTTGCTTAAGAAGCCTGATTTAAGCTTAAGGTTAGTAGTAGATTATAGGCTCCTCAATGCTCAAACTGTGTTTGATCCAAGTCCGATGCCTCAAATGGAGGATATTTTAAACAGAGTAAGTAAAGCCAAGTACATAAGTTAATTAGACTTAACAAAGGGTTATTATCAAGTGCAACTAGATAAAGATGCAAAGCAAAAAAGCTCCTTTGTAA